>JABSTQ010010275.1:0-290064 GCA_013358835.2 Ixodes persulcatus
ACTCGGACTCACAGTAAATTAGTTATATTTACACTCGCATGACAGATGACCCCCAGCGTCATACACTGGCCCCGTTCTAAACCAGGCTTCTTCTTCATCGTCCTTGCGGCTTGACACCAGCAGGGTGCAAGACGGATTGATGATCATCACAGAAATAGCAGTAGACTAGAACGCTTTTCAGAAGTTTCGTTTTGAATGCACAGTTTGACGGCCTCAGAGCTTAGCGAAATTAAGAAACAACTATTTTTTTTTTAATTTACGATACACATTTTCTTGCAACCCTACCATGGAAATACTCTTTATCTTATATGATTAAAAAGTCCCTTATCACATGTTTTGGTAGTGTTTAAATACTGCCGTGTTGTAAGAGTGCCTTTTTCTTCTTTTTATTAGGCCGTCACAGACAAGGGAGCACCCCTGGACAACTGTTGGGATTTTGTTGACCGCACAGCACGTCCATGCCGTCCATCAAAGAATCAGAAGCCATACTTTTCTGGTCACAAGAGGGTGCTCGTCGTAAATCCAGGCTAGAGTTCCTATATAGGCTCCCTACGGGAACCAGAGTTGCGCGTTTGATTCCACATGCCGCGTGCCGCCCTCGCCGCTATTCGCCGAGATCCGATCACGTGAGGAGCCGTATCAAGTGTCGTGCAGCAAAGTAGACGTTGCACGCGCCCCGCGGCGCTGCTATTCGCCGAATTCAGTCACGTGAGGAGCTGAATCCACATGCCATGCATGAACGCGCAACTCTGGCTCCCGTAGGGAGCCTATACAGGAACTCTAATCCAGGCTAGAGTTCCTATATAGGCTCCCTACGGGAGCCAGAGTTGCGCGTTTGATTCCACATGCCGCGTGCCGCCCTCGCCGCTATTCGCCGAGATCCGATCACGTGAGGAGCCGTATCAAGTGTCGTGCAGCAAAGTAGACGTTGCACGCGCCCCGGCGTACGTTCCCCGGCTTTTGATCGCGCCGCGCGCCTCGAACGCGCGGCGCTGCTATTCGCCGAATTCAGTCACGTGAGGAGCTGAATCCACATGCAATGCATGAACGCGCAACTCTGGCTCCCGTAGGGAGCCTATACAGGAACTCTAATCCAGGCAGTGATGTGCGCAGACGGCACAATTTGTCAGCTGGACAAACCCTACGAAGACCATGGGCATGTTTCGTTTTTTTTTTGTTGAAATATTAGAGTGCGTAAACTGATCACAGTGAATCATGTCCAAGCTGTTGTACTGAGCGAAATAGTTGTCCAACTAGGCTGAAAGGCGTCTAGAAATATTTTAATAAAAAAAACATTTACTAACGACTCCCATTTTACTTCTCAGATGTGCGTGTGAATATTGCATCTAATCAAATTACAGTGTTTCTGTTGACTTCAGCATTGTAAAAGTAACCTATATTGCGTGGCCTTCTATTGCAAGAAAACACCGTAGCACAGGTGAAGCTGAAGCTAGGCAGGAGCTTTAGCCGAAAAACGCAATTTCAAAAACAAAAAAGAAATGAAAAGAAGTGTAGCCAAGCAAAATGGTTTCATCTCATCCCTCAAGGCAGATACATACACTGCGCTCTACTGTTAATACGAACACGATGAAATCGATTTTATTTGCAGTTTATTTCTTTGACAGCTGTTGAGAGAGCTGAAAGTTTGTCGCTCAGATTAGTGCCCCAACGAGTGCTTTATTCCACACCAATAGGTTGATGTCAAACCTCGTATTTAAGGTGAAAAATAAAAACAGGATATTGATCGTTCCCGGTAACAATGTCGCGCAGTGTACAGAAACACCAAGGTACCCTATCACAAGCCGAAGCATACGAAGAAGAAAAAACGCATTTCATTGGGGAAAACAAAAAAGTAGAGATATAAATGGAGCACTCACTTTCGCTAATTTGCACTGTCTGGCTGCCTAAAGCAACCTAACAAAATACCTGTCCGTTTGCCGACTGCTTAGTCTTTAGTCTTCATTTTTTGGCTCTGGAGAGACGCGGCACTGCGGAAAGGCAGCAGCCCGTACCATGGAGGCCTGCGGTGCCGCGTCTAGGAAACATGATAATGTGTTGAGTATGAACATGCAAGATGACGACGACATGGGTTGTTGCAATTGGGGAGGATGGCAGTCCGATTCGCAGAAGTCCAGATTTCGTGGAGGCGGGTTGGGCGGGTGAGCAGCGAGCCATAAGGATCTGGCACGCCGTTCGATCGGTGCATGAATGAGCCCCAGGAACATGATGGCGCCGTTGCTCACTGGGGTCCACTGGGGTCAAAGCATCAGGCTTCAAGGAGGTAGCCCAGTCAAAGTAGAAGCTGCCGCCTCCGAGGAACCGAGGCCCAGGGGCTCAGATTAAGGCACCGCCGTCGCCCGGTGTGTCATCCTCTCAACGTCGTCGTCGTCATCTCGCATAGAAAAATTGAGCCCGCTGGCTTAGACAAGGCAGCACCTGTCCCCACCGTTCAGGGGCCGTGAAAGGATTGCAGCCAGCGATTTCCCGAAGCAGCCAGAGGTTCTCGACCACCGTGAAACGTTTTCTTAAGGACGCCGTTTCAAACAAAGTCTGCGCAGCCATCTTAGTACAGCGACGTTCATAACGGTCAAACGCGCTCCCAAGGATGCTTTCAAGTGGCGAGCACCCATTTCGAATTCCTTTCCAGAAAAAAACACCATCTACTGAAGCTTTACTGAGAGTAGAACGCGCTTCCTAAAATAGCAAGGAAAGCGGAGCTAGCGGAGCTGACGCTTCACGCTCATATCCCAGAGCGGGTCGCGCATGCGCGATGGCGACTCCGCTTTCCATAGAGCGGAGCGAGAAAGCGAATACGGTCTACTAAAACTCTCTATTGACTCAACGAGACTGTAGCCTTTCCCGTTTGCCAAATTGTGATGAAACGAATTACAGTAGCTACTACTCTAATTACCCTAGGCCTTCATACTTTGGGCATTTGTTCGACAAGGATGTTATGTCCGCCATCACTGTGAACTCGGCTCAGGGCCTATTGGACTCGAATGCTGCATTAGCGTTTGACGTGAACTTGGGCACATTTGTGTGCTTTATGCCGAAAAAAAATGGTGACAATTGTGTTGCTTGATGGGGTTCTGCAAAGGGTCTATTGTGTCATACGTATAGGAAGTGTCCTGCTATATAACAATGCATCAACACTTACTATTAAACTATATGCTCAGAGGTGTGTTTGTTTTAGCAATTAACAAGTTACAGCAGTGTGCTTTAATGTTATTATCATGAGCGTAGTTTTAAGTATCCTCTCTGCAATGCCTACGAATGCCCCTGGAGGGAATAAATTAATAAATAACATTTTCACATCACTGGAATTGGTTTTCGGATGCACCATGTGTTCAGGAGAGGTGGAACGAATACAGCCTCATGCAACAAGTCTGCCAGTCTGGTATGTCCCATAAATTAATGTTGAAGGGTCAGAGATGCGAGTGTCCTCGAAAGGACCTGCGCGTGCAGTGTACACAATTCTCGGTGTATAGACTCTGAAGGCGCAAACGCAAGCGGAAATATGTTTATTTCCACTTGATTACATAATTATTGATTCTTAGTTCCATAACGAGTTCTTTCTTTGATAGTCTCGTGTCAGGCGTTCAGTCGTAGTCCCTGTGGACCTTGTTGTCGGATGACGCTCCTGGCACGTCGGTGTTCAGTTTGGTCGAGTGGCGCCTTTGACTGACTGATGCCGTCTTGTAATCATACGTCATGTGCGGCCACTGACATCTGATGCGCTGAAGCTACAGGGCTGGCTTCTAATCCGTAAATGTTCCTGGTAGTTTTCTGCGTCAATACAGCAAGCTCGGGCATGTATTGCGAACGTGGCTGTGTCTTTTGCTGTACCGTTGACTGGATGGCTGGCAACAATGTTTGTTTGCTATCCAAGCCATTTCACTTCCACTTCGTAATAGCGATTTCTTCTGCATCCCGCGACCACTGCAACTTGTGTAAGTCTCGTGTGGCAAAGTGAAGTCGGGTGATGCTTGGTGTCCACTTTTGAGACCAACCAACCATTCTATTTCTTCAAGTCCCTCAGCGGCATTCTCCCTCAAAGTTGAACATTGTGTGCTTCGTGGAGTGGACACCGATAATTGGTGTCAGCAAATTATTAGGTATTGTCCTTGGACGACAACCGACGCCATCTTGACTGTCGTTGCATTGCCGCTCACCTGCTTTGTCGCGCTTACCTCCCGTTGAGGTGATGGACATCAGGAGCTTCGGGGTAATATCTGCATTAGGGACAAAGGCCGCCGAAGATAATCCTCAATGTCCCGTGGTCGCTCCTCGAGACGTGATTGAGGGTCGTTCGGCACGAACCCTAGCACGCCAATGCATTGGTACGGGCAGCTCTGGTAGACATGGTCGACCATTCGCAACACCTACGTTTTCCTTGGTGTACTTTGTTGAGCGCAGACCTACACATAATATCGGGAATGCTTCGGCGTTGGGGTGTCTCATTGAATTGGCATTGAATACTAAGGGGCAGCCGGTGGCGGTCGTCGTGCCATTGTGGCGTAAGTTGCCCTCGGTTTGTCAGATGCCGCTTCGCTCGCAGAAGTCTCTGTTGAAATACCTGTCAAACTTGTTTCGAAACAATCTCTGCAATCAAAATAAAAGCCGGGCAACTGATGGCAGGAAGTAGCTTCTTGATCTCCTCCCAGACAATGTCGTGGATGATGTCGCGGATGCCTGGGAGGCTGGCGTCGAAGTAGCAGCTGGATGACTCGAGTGTCGAGACGCCGGGAAGTTGTTGATTGTGACAGGCTCGGGCATGCAGTGCACGTTCAATGTTGGAAGACTCGGTGATATGAACCCTTCGACTGTTGTCGGGGAGTTGCGGACAAGGCTGCCGAAGGTGTTGTTTCTCACATGAGGGACATGGGATTCTTAGGTTCTTGTCTTCTGTAGCATCAAGGTCGGCGTGGGCGAGGGCGCTCGATCAAGCGCAAAACATCCTCCACCAGTGCGGTGACGCTCTCGTTGGGGCAGTGTCCTGGGCAGAATTGGGAATGCTGCTCTCTCTCTCTCGTTGATGTTGGCTGACGAACGTGCGCTTCAGCTCGATCTTGCAAACTTCCCACGACGTTAAGGAGAATTCATGGTTCTCAGACAAGTGCCTGGCAGTTTTTTCCACGAGAAGTATAGGTTCTGCAGGAACTGGTCGTCGTTCCACCCAATGTGTCGGGCGACACGGTCATATTGTTCAATCCAGTCCTCGGCGTCTTCATACACCTTGCGTGAAAAAGCGTCGGAGTGGGACGGGCATGCAAACAATGGTGGGGGGGGGGGGGGGGGGGGGACGCGGTTCGCTGCTACAGGTTTGTCATTGTTGGCTTAGTCAGCTTCGGTTTTTCTGGCAGGAAACCGAATTCCGGTGGTTCTTTCTGCTAGCAGCAACTGGCTCGGATTTCAGGTTCTTCGTGGTGTATTTGCGAGGTTCGTTCTTTTGGTACTCGCTCGTCTTGCGGTTTTTCTGCCGGGGTCGGGATAGGACTTGGTTCACGGCTCGCCGGGAATTTAAGACGAGGATAGTCCGCCACCCGTGTCCGTTAACGAGCAACGCAGCTGAGGAGCCGCCAGGGTGCACACAGAGTGAAGGGCTAAGAGTGAAGTACCGAGCACCTCCACCAGAACACACGATGGCAGCCGAGCATGGCCTGGAACTTTCCAGAATAGTGAATATTGATAGAAGATAGGATTGAAACAAGGATCCGTGACGATATAACAAAACTGACAGAAGAGAGTCTATCCTGACCACTGAACAAGCTGCATTGCTTTAGTGGCATTCTGTCCGAATAAATCCTCTCCTTCGGGGTTTTGCGGCTACCGTGGACGAACTGAACTGAAATAGATGTGGGACCCCTTTTCTGGTAATGAGCCACTGCAGGCTGTCGCCGCAAAGCGGCGTGAGTTGGTTAGATAACACGCTCGATGTAATGTCCATACAGCTTGCAATTCGCGTAACGAGTGTGGATGAACCGTTTGTGTTGACGAAACGTGCGACAGACCAGCGGAATCAATACGATCTGCAACACCTGTGCTCCGGGAAAGTGCACGTCTACGCCAGAACAATTTAGGAAGCAGCACAGCTTCACCTAAAGGACGGCACAGGAACTACAAGCTTAAAGGCAGCTCTTCGGTACGCCGCACACCTGTGCTCCGTGAAAGTGCACGCCTCCGCCGGGACGATCTGGGAAGGAGCACAGCATCATTTCGGTACGGTGCGGGAACTACCGGCTTCAAGGCAGCTCTCCGGTGCGCCGCACAACCAAAGTGAGCCTTCGGTTCTTTGAACGAAGCGGCACCACGATTGCACACTGCCAAGCACGACTCACGCAATTTCCATAGCTCAACTGTGTATCCAGATACATTGCACACGCTTCACTGTAGACCTCGAAGATTCCGATGGTCAACAAGAGCACAGAAACGTCGCCTTAAATCCTATCCTAGCGGTATCCGAATCAATCTGAGGTCCCGAGCAACGTAGGGGCAGTATGTCTCTTCCGTGGCAATGTCCCTGTCGGTCACCAGCGAAATGCACACTGTTCCTCCGTATTTTCACGTTATACCTACGTCAGACACCACGCTAAACTCTGAAGTCGCTTTCGACCGGCCTCATATGACGGCTTCCGCGCCTGAAATCAGCTCGCCGAGACGAACGACAACGAACAAAGCATCCGACAAGCTCCAACAAATGCTCCGCCCCAGTTGGGGCCAGCCGCTGCCTGGGCGCTGCCATCTTTCCTGTGACGTCACGTATTTGGTTTGGTGACGTGACGAGGGGTCATATTTGCGTACAATGGCAGCGGCCTTATGAGGGTCTCTTTCGAGTGAAGACCGGAACCCCGGTTTATCGCTCTAAGCCCCTCTACCTCGTTGCAACCGATGCAGCTATGCGCAGCACTTGCTTGCGCGCCGTCGTCTTGCGCAGAGCTGCGGACAGCGGCATCAGGATTTGTTCGCTGCATTTCCGACCAGAAGACTTCGAGCAGCACCTTCACGTCAGCCATACCGTGCTCCCGTAACGGCGTTGCGGCGGTGGTGGTGAGTAGGCCTGAGAGTCACTCCGAGGTGGCGACCGAGGAGTCGGTGGCAAGTCTGTGGCGCCCTCGTAAAGCTCCAATACAGAGTTCTGCGTCTTGAGGAGCATTTCCCGTTCAGTCGGAGTGAGGTCACGGAACGAGCTCAAATACGGTTGCGAGTTGTCGTCCATTTCTTCGTAGAGTTCCTGTATTGGCGATGTTAGCGATCGAAAGTGTCGCTGTGGTCGGCCCACCACAATTGGCCGAATGCTGGCTATGACGTCAGCAAAGGATGTCTCATCGACGGAAATAAGAGGAATGTAAGAACTTCAATTTTGAAGGTGTTGGCAGTGTTGCTTTGAAACCGCTATGATTTCAGGCTTCCAGAATGCTCATTACAAACACCATCGAGCTTGTTGTTCACAAGGTAATGACGTCACGAAAGGTAACCGAACGAGGGCGCCACCGAAACATCTCGCCGCTAATAGGCTCCCTACGGGAGCCAGAGTTGCACGTCTGTTTTCCACGCGCCGCCGCGCCGCTATTCGCCGAGATCCGATCACGTGAGGAGCCGGATCAAGTGTCGGGCAGCAAAGTAGAAGTTGCACGCGCCCCACCGTAGGTACTCCTACTTTTGAACGCGCCGCGCGCCTCAAACGCGCGGCGCCGCTATTTGCCGAATTCAATCCCATGAGGAGCAGGATCAACATGCTGTGCCGGAAAGACGGCGCCACAGAGGTGAACGCGCAACTCTGGCGGCGAGATTAGAGTTCCTGTATAGACGCTTTCAGCGCGCGCCAAATGGAGCCGCCATAGCCGACCTTCTCTTGTCTTACCGAGATGCCGAGCCACTGAAGCGGGCGTTGACGAGTCTCCACAAGGGCCTATGATGGGGAGAAGTACGCGGTAGAATCTAAAATGGCAATGACCTGACCTACTGTGGTAATGATGCAGTGGAGCGGACGGAATAGGAAGAAACAAAAACTGAAGGTCGGTTATGGCGGCGCCCATGCACAGCTGCCTGAAAGCGTCTATACACCTTTTCCACAAGCGCGCAGCCATCTTGAATATCGTCACTTCTGGTATGCGGTAAAACATCTTTTTGATCTCTCCCCGCAGCTGGAAGGTGTTTACGAAAAATGCGTGATTGTCACACATTCTTGATTTGCCTCACCTATATTTTCTCGCATATTCCAGGTTCAAACGTTTTATTATTTTTTCGCCCCGCATACCAGATATGGAACCCACGTGACTGAGAACGACAGGAAACAGAAAAGGTCTATAGGCTCCCTACGGGAGCCAGAGTTGCGCGTTCACGCATGGCATGTGGATCCAGCTCCTCACGTGACTGAATTCGGCGAATAGCAGCACCGCGCGTTCGAGGCGCGCGGCGGGCTCAAAAGCCTGGGAACGTACGCCGGGGCGCGTGCAACGTCTACTTTGCTGCACGACACTTGATACGGCTCCTCACGTGATCGGATCTCGGCGAATAGCGGCGAGGGAGGCACGCGGCATGTGGAATCAAACGCGCAACTCTGGCTCCCGTAGGGAGCCCGCCCTCCTATGGTTTCCTGTCGTCACGTCATTACCTTGCGAACAACAAGTTCAATGGTGTTTGTAAATAGCATGGTGGAAGCTTGAAATTATTGCGCTCTCAAAGCAACACTGCCAACACCGTCAAAATTAAAGTTCTTACATTCCTCTTATTTCCGTCGATGATAAATCCTTTCCTGACGTCATAGTCAGCATTCGGCCAATCGTGGAAGGCCGACCACAGCGACGCTTTCGATCGCGCAAGTCGCCAATACTATTTCTTCCAAGTTCCCTTCATAGACCGCTGTGCACTATAGCCAACCGCGGGAACCGCGCTGAGCGTCCACTAAGTCATACCGATACCGACAGTGCTCCTCAACGTCACTTCCCTTTCGAGAGACGAACAAAGAGAACAAATCTGAATGTTTGTTTCGGTTTAGCAAATTTATTTGCAGGCGCATAAAGAAAGTTCTAGCAAAAATTGAGAGGGATGCCAGGACCCCGATGCGTCCGAAAACACCCTCTTTAAAAAAAAAAAAAAACAATTGAATTGCCTTCATGGTCCCTCTAGGGAGCCCAGGCTAGCGGCTCTACTGCACTGACTAAATTGCTCATCAACAGCTGAGACACCACCGACGTTGGACACCACTAACTTCCGGCAGTATAGAAAGTATTCACTGGCGGCCATAGCTGTGTGCGCGACTGCTGAGCGCGTGCTTAAGGCAAGCTTCCACAGTTCTTTTTGCAACGTGCACTTCACACCATCAAGATTGCCGGTCTTCGCAGCCCATTAATGTGAGCTCGTTCTGAGCATGCGCTCTAATCAGTGACCTCAAATATGGCGTCCAGTGAATACCCCCTATTAGCGCCGAGATGTTTCGGTGGCGCCCTTTTATGGTTTCCCTCCGTGACGTTACGACTGGGATTTGCCTCGCCGTGACGTCACCAGTTGTTATTCTGGCTACTTACCATCGGGTGCGACGACGAGTTCGATGGTGTGTTTAAAAAGCACAGTAGAAGCTAGGAGCCATCGCAATCCGAAACTAACACCGTCAAAGTTGACAATCTGACTGTGCTCATATGCCCATGGTTTGGCCAATCGTGGAAAACTGACCACAGCGACGCTTTTGGCCGCGCACATCGCTAATAAGGAGTATTCACTGGGCGCCATATTTGTGGGTGATGTCTAGAGCGCATGCTCTGAACGAGCCCACATTAAAAAGCTGCTAAGACCGGCAATCTTGAGCGTGCGAAACGCGCCTTACAAAAGAACTGTGGAAGCTCGCCATCAGCACGCGCTCAGCAGTTGTGCACACAGCTATGGCCGCCAGTGAATACTTCCTATAGACCTTTTCTGCAAGTGCGCCGCCATCTTGAATTGACGTCACTTCCAGTATGGGCGAAAACATTGTTTTGCCTTTGCCACGCCAATAGAGGGCATTTTGGATATAAGCGTAACCGTCACACTTTCTCATTTTGCCTCCCCTTTATTTTTTTACTATTTGCAGGTTGAAACGTTGGATTATTTTTTCGTCGCCCATACCGGATACGCCTATTAGGTGGTTGGGGACGAGAGTACACAGAAAATGTCTATAGACGATTGCAAGCAGGGTGACTGGCCGCCGCCATGTCCCCGCTCGTGCGGGAAAGCCCGTGCAATTACAAGCTTGTCAAAGCTATGTTCACACGCACGCTGCACGAGCCTGCACGCATGGGGCACCAGTGCGGCACCATGCTTGCAATTCTCTATAAACATACACCACTTTTTCCTCTAATCTTTTTGGTTTTGTGAGCAAAGTGCTCTCGAAGGTATTAGCCCCGAGAGCGAACCTTTCGTACAGTAAGCTAGGTCAAACAATTCAGCAATCCTTACCGGGACTGATATATGCGGATGATATCATACTAATGGCTAACAACAGGATAGATTTGCACGAATTAATGAGCATCTGTGGTGCGGAAGGAGAGGAATTAGGTTTAGAATTCAGTAGTGAAAAATCAGCAGTCATGATTTTTAACAATAATGATGTTGAGAGACTGAAGATACAGAATATTACAGTTGAGAGAGCTAGTAAATACAAGTATCTAGGAGTATGGATATGTGGTGGTGCAGAATATCTCAGTGAGCATGAAAAGTATATAATAGGTAAGGGCAACAGAAATGCGGCTGTAATGAAAAATAGAGCACTTTGGAATTACAACAGGTATGAGGTGGTGAGAGAGATTTGGAAAGGGGTCATGGTGCCTGGCTTGACTTTTGGAAACGCAGTGCTATGCATGAAATACGAAGTGCATGCAAGACTAGAAATAAAACAGCGTGGAGTAGGTAGGCTGGCTTTGGGGGCACATTGCAAAACACCAAACCAGGGAGTACAAGGAGACATGGGATGGGCGTCATTTGAGGGCAGGGAAGCTGTGAGCAAGATAGAATTTGAGGATCGGTTGAGGCAAATGGGAGGGGAGCAACGGGCACGAAAGGTTTTCAGCTATTTATACATGAGGAGTATAGACACAAAATGGACACAGCGCACTAGGAAATTAAGAGGAAAGTTTTTAGGCTATAGTGGGGTTACAGAAGCACAGGTCTCAGTTAAGAAGAAAGTTAAAGCCACAGAAAGAGATCGGTGGCTAGAGGGAATGCAGACAAAGAAGGCTCTGGAAGGCTATAGATTAAACAAAACAGTTATTGCCAAAGAAAGCATTTATGACAATTCTAGGGGAAGCTCATTGTTGTTTGAGGCAAGGACAGGTGTTTTGCGAACCAGACATACAGAGCGAAGTACCAGGAAATGGACACAGTGTGCGCTGCTTGTGAAGAGGAGGACGAGACGGCTGAACACTTGATACTCTACTGTAAAGGGCTTCACCCTATGCATACCGAAGACAACATAGATTTAATAAGGTCATTGGGTTTTAGAGACAGCGTAGGAAAAGTGGATTTCAAGACAGTAGAGATTACCAAGCAAAGATTAAGTGAATGGTGGCAGAAAGCGAGAGAAAACTAGGCATTTTCTTATTAACTGATGGCAAGGGGGATTTACAGCCTCACTTTCTTTTCAGTACGGAGTGAATATAGTTTTCACATTTAAATATTCTAAGCTTAAAGGGTAAGACAAAATGGCTAGGTGGCGTAAGCTACCGCCCGATCCAAAGGGCTCAGCCGTATTCATCCATCCATCCATCCATCCACGATTGGCCGAACGCTGACTATGACGTAAGAAGGGATTTATCATCGACGGAAATAAGAGGAATGAAAGAACTTTAATTTTGACGGTGTTGGCAGTGTTGCTTTGAGAGCGCAATGATTTCATGCTTCCACCATGCTATTTACAAACACCATCGAACTTGTTTGCATGGTAATGACGTCACAAGGGGGAACCATAGGAGGGCGCCACCAAAACATCTCACCGCTAATTGAAATATTCAGGTATTTAGCGCACAAAGTAGAGAGAAGAAGAACAGAAGAGAAAAGATCTTTACTACTGCTCTCGAAGGAGGGAGGGGGTAAGTAGAGGGTGCTAATGTAGCGCTCAAATTGTGTCTAAATTGTGGCGCCCCCTTTTGGTGCTCATTGTGTTCAAACTCTGTGCGAAATAAACGAGGGGTTTTTTCCGACGAACACTGGCGGGTCTCGTTAAGGCCGGTTCACACATACAGCGGAGCGCTAAGTTAGCGCTACGTGAGCGCTCCAAGGAGCGCTATGTGGCGCTTCCTAGCGCGTGATGTAGCGCTCGGTTAGCGCTTCAGCAGCGCTGTGTTAGCGCTTCAGGAGCGCTTTGTTAGCGCTCTGTTAGCGCTTCAGAAGCGCTTTGTTAGCGCTCTGTTAGCGCTACAGAAGCGCTTTGTTAGCGCTCTGTTAGCGCTACAGAAGCGCTTTGTTAGCGCTTCAGAAGCGCTTTGTTAGCGCTCTGTTAGCGCTACAGAAGCGCTTTGTTAGCGCTCTGTTAGCGCTACAGAAGCGCTTTGTTAGCGCTCTCACGCTCCTTGTGCCGTGCTTGCTGCTGCGGAACAGCGCGTGTACGGCGATTCCTCTGTTGTTGTTTTTCCTTTGGCATTGAAAGAAGAGGAAGTAAAAGAGTCACTCTCCAAGCAAAGGCTCGGGCAGGCGATACAGAGTCATGAACTCTGAGCGACTAATTGATTGGGTACGACCTCATCGCTCTCTAGTCAATATACAGGGTGTCACAAAAAAAACAACCTTACACGGTTTTTTTTACCGCAAAAATGAACTAGGCATCGCCGAACGCTCATTCTTTGCCCTAAGGTAGCGCTAGAGGTCACAACCAGATGCCAAAGTTTCAGCCTGATCCGATACCTTATTCAAAAGTTATTAGTGATTTTCTGAAAATTTCAATGGGAAAATGGCGGCCGACGGAGTTTTCGAATACATGGGGCTCTATGGCGCCAGAAACCGAAAACGGGCAAAAATGTGCTCCATTTTCCCATTGAAATTTTCAGAAAATCACTTATAACTTTTGAATAAGGCATCGGATCGGGCTGAAACTTTGGCACCTGGTTGTGACCTCTGGCGCTACCTTTGGGCGGAGAATGAGCGTTCGGCGATGCCTAGTTTATTTTTTTTTGGTAAAAAAAACCCTGTAAATATTTTTTGTGACACCCTATATATGCGTGACCCTGGTTTCAAAGACACGCAGTTAAAAATAATCGCCTTCGAAAGAGCTCTGTGTCTCGGTCCCTCAGCCGAGGAACAAGGTTCGCCGGGTACCCGTCGGTATCTCGCTGGCGAAAGATTTCGCGCACCCAGAAGGCTCTTCTGGGCGTTAAGCCGTCCACAAACATATGCAATAATCGCGTATGTAATAGCATTGGTCGCATTTCTATTTCAGCATCCCACATGCCCGCTATGGTGCTGCTGATGCAAACCCAACCACAGGAACCGGAACCGCAGTGCACGCGCTAATCCGCAGCACCGCGGTACAAGAAGCGCTACTGAAGCGCTAACACGGTGCTACTGAAGCGCTAACAAGGCGCTACTGGAGCGCTAACAAGGCGCTACTAGAGCGCTAACAAGGCGCTACTAAAGCGCTAATCACGCCCTATATTAGAACGAGGTCACGCGCTAGGAAGCGCCACATGAGCGCTCCTTGGAGCACTCACGTAGCGCTAACTTAGCGCTCCGCTGTATGTGTGAACAGGTTACTCTCAGGCCGTTCCGGCCGCTCGCGCTTGAGCCCCAG
The DNA here is from genome assembly GCA_013358835.2 of Ixodes persulcatus. Lineage (NCBI taxonomy): Eukaryota > Metazoa > Arthropoda > Arachnida > Ixodida > Ixodidae > Ixodes > Ixodes persulcatus. Next base: position 13,754 of record JABSTQ010010275.1, read on the forward strand.
GCTGTCGGGCCTCACCCCTCGCTGCTACCGACCAATTCATATATAACAAAGCACGGTGAATGCAACCTCTCAGCACTTTTCTGTGCGGTGAAGGGTGAACTTAAACAAAACCCCTCTTCTCCCTGGTGCAAGCAAAACAGGTCACCTAGCGTGTGCATGAAGGACGTGGGAACGATGCGCGGAAAACGACAGGGCCGTTCCGTTCCTGTGCATAGAGAGGGGCGGCGACACCGTGCGCTTACGGCAGGTGGTATGGTAAGACGACTGCGCGTAAGGAACGGCGTGGCAGGCCGAAGAACGGAACGGCAACCTGTGTGCGTCCACAAGTCTCCAAAGCCGGCGGCAGGAGCTTCCGAGGCTGTCCAAAGCGCGTACCTGCACGCCGGCCGCGTGACGTAACACCTCGCTACCGAGGTGCACTGGGGGACAGCGCGGCTAGGGCGTACTTGAACCACCGCCATCTGTCGGCGCTTGCAGAAGGTGTTTCTTAGCCAGTTTCCACAGCCAGTGGGGCTGTGGCGCCATCCCGTGGTGACGTTGCGAACCGTGAATCCGTGTACTCAAAGTCCAATGTCACCGCATGTACCAGGGAACTAATGCTAACGCATTAAAGATGACACAGTTTGCGTCTTGAATATTTTTAATTGCATAACGTGTTCGTGATATAGGCATTCGTGAACACGTGTTCAGGTTATGAGGACACAACTATGTAGACAATAATCACAAGTGTCGCGGGTTGGAGGGGCGGGTTTTCTCATGTCCCGTGTGTCCAGTTCATTGGTACCGAGATGAAAGTGCTTGCAGACTCCCTCGAAGTTTTCTCCACGAGTCTCTCTCTTGGAACCTAGCTTTCTTGTGTGTTGGCGAAGGGTCCGTTTTCCTTCCTTCAACTTGAACCATCTTATCGTGACCTTCGATTGCGTGCTTGTAGTAAACACCGTAGATGACAGAGAGTGTAACGATGTCCCTCCGGACAGCGAGTGTCAGCGTCAACCACAGCAGAGCCAGCAGACACACCACGATGAAGACAGAGGCGAGGGGCACGGTCAGATGCTGAGCCTGCGAAAAAACCGCGTCGGCGCAGCTCCTCGTGTAGATCTTCTTCCAGGCTTCCTGCTCGCTGATCTGCAGTACCTTAGCTCCACACTGGACGTTCACGACCGGTTCGTCAGCTCTTGAATCGTTCCTACGGCAGCACGAGGCCGGCACACCGCACCGCTCCCTGCTGAGGTTGTCGCGGTCGCACTGGAAGTACGGGTTCAGCGACCAGTCTCTGTACGTGTCCTCCGAAATCCCGCAGCACTTGTAGTTTATCTGGATCCAGTCAATCATAGCCTGGAGGCCCTCGCTCTCCCGGTAGGACTCGATGAACTGGACGGAGACCTGATGCTTCACGTAGTTTCTTGCGCTCGCTGGCAACACGAACACCAGATACGAGAAGATAAGGGCGACGCAGGCCAGTGTTCCGACCAGGACCGCGTGGGTCGTGAGCAGACAGACGTTCTCGCGGAGGCCTCCCAGGAACCCGACGGCGGCTGTGACGAAGAGAAATCCGTAGAGCAATAAGGCCGGGACCTCTGGCCTCTCCACGATTTTGATCAGGATGCTCTTGGGGATGGTATGGTTTCTCGCATGTGCGGCCAGGCCGTTGCGATGGAGCACGAGTGCTATGGAGGCCCAGAAGGCGGTGATGGACAGAAGGATCACGAAGAGGTTGAACACGACGAGAGGTACTCGGGTGCCGTTGTTGATGTCCACGATGACTGTGGACGAGAGGTAGCGGGCGTCGCTGTGGATGCCTGCTTCTTCGTGGTGGCGGCCGCGGCCCAGGTTTGGGTTCGTCAATTGGCTTCCAGACATTCCTAGGTTTGAGATGGCAGTTGGCGCGACTCCACAGGATAATCGTAAGCAAGGCGTGGAATTGGAACTGGCACTGCGAAAAGGCTAGAACTTCTAGAACGGCGGAGTCTCGCGAGCTCCTCCACTCCTCGTTGTCATCTATCTCTTTGGATATGATTCCAATAAAATCTTCCGGTAGATGAAATCTCCAGAGTTTACGCGCATGGCGCTTGCTTTGTGTTGTATATAGAGGGCGCTGAAGTCATGAATTACCTAGAGTTCCTGTATAGGCTCCCTACGGGAGCCAGAGTTGCGCGTTTGATTCCACGTGCCGCGTGCCGCCCTCGCCACTATTCGCCGAGATCCGATCACGTGAGGAGCCGTATCAAGTGTCGTGCAGCAAAGTAGACGTTGCACGCGCCCCGGCGTACGTTCCCCGGCTTTTGAGTGCGCCGCAGGCCTCGAACGCGCGGTGCTGCTATTCGCCGAATTCAGTCACGTGAGTAGCTGAATCCACATGCCATGCATGAACGCGCAACTCTGGCTCCCGTAGGGAGCCTATACAGGAACTCTAGAATGGACCTCTTGGCGAATATGTGCTGCCACCTAGACACGCGAATCGGTTCGAGACTAGGTGACTGGAAAACAACGCGCGCCCAAGGCCTCTCCCACCCGTTCCACACCCAAAACGTCAGCTACATCCTGTTCACCCATTGAGGCGATGTGACCGAGATACGGCTCCCCCAAGCTCACCTTTGTCCCTATCTTTCGTAATCTTCCGCCCCGAGGTCGACACAACGAAACCGCTCAAAGGCGAGAAATGCAAGATGGCGGATTGTTTGGAACTAAATACTCTCGAACCCAGGCGCATGAAATACTCCGCGCATGCGCACCGCGTATTTCTACAAGAGGTCCATTACCTTAGAATTACCGATTGTATCTAAGAGCATCACCATCGGCATAAAAGATCAGGCAGCGTGCAGCTCCTGTCTCTTGTCATTGTTCCTCGGCCTTCTGGCCACGTTCATCGGCCCACACCACATTGGCGCAGTCGACAGAAGCACTACCTCGGCAGCAGCCAAGATGACAGCCCTTCTTTGCAATTAGTGCACAAGGGGCATTAGCGCAAGGATGAATATGTTCGGGCTGCCATCGTTAGCCCCGTTCTTAGAGGCGCCAGGAGACCCGGCAGTGCCATGGCGGGAATAATAATAATAATAATAATAATAATAATAATAATAATAATAATAATAATAATAATAATAATAATAATAATAATAATAACAATAACAATAACAATAACAATAACAATAATAATAATAATAATAATAATAATAATAATAATAATAATAATAATAATGTTTTTTTTTTTTTTTGCATGTATCATATGGTAGAAATACGGGTGTGTCAAAGCCAATTGGATGACTTGTGGGACAGCACCCTTCACTTCATGAGTACAAAATGTCCCCCTGATTTGAAGTAACCGATTCAGGCAACTGTTACCACGCTATGATAGTGACGATGATGATTAAAGAAAGAAGAGAAGAAAAAAATCACGTTTGTTAGCGTTCACGCAAAACACACACAGGGTCACACACACACACAGACACACAAATTCAAGATGTTTTGCTGAGATCTTGGAGTGCTCGTTTCAGTTTCTTCAGGGAGTCCGCACCATAAACGTCGTCTGGTAGGCTGTTGAAAATCGTTGGTACATAAAAGTCCCGAACCTTCTTCCCATATTTCGTTGTGACAAAAGGTTCCTTAAATCGTTCTGTGTGTCTAAGCGATCTTGTAGCCACATGGGGTATCTTATATATATCGCTCCAAAAATACTTAAGGACCACAGTCTGAACCAAAAAAGCCCTGAAGAAGGGCAAACCTAAGTTGGCGAGTTTTTGCTCTTCAGTTTGCAATGCTGGTCCATAGACAATGCTTCTAAAAATGTCTTTCAAAATTGTATCTATTTTTTTGTACCAGACTCCAGAGCTATGTCCAAAGATTGTTATACCATACCGCAAAATTCCGTATACTAATGCTTGAGCTAGGTATTAATACCTAGTTGAACTAGGTATTAAGAATCGTGTATTGTACAGCAAACATGACACGCTCCGCAGTCTTCTGCAAAGCTGTGAGAGATGAGTGTTCCATGACAAATCATTGTCAAATTCTATCCCAAGATATTTAACCTTATCAACGTAAGTTACAGGACTGCAGTTGCAAGAAATACACCCAGACGTATGCATGAAAAGGGGATGGTTGGACGTTAGAATTTTAAGGGGATTATGAAAGCAGGCAAGCTTGGTTTTTGATACATTTATCGTTAAACAATTTGCTTCAAACCAGTCGTGTAAAAGGCAAGTGTAGTTTTGCAGCGAAGTGATTGCAGTAGCCGGATTAAGGCGGACCGAGAGCAAAACCGTGTCATCCGCGTATTGGAAAAGGTTACAAGCGGAGATTGCTTTGGACATGTCAATAACAAATATGTTGAAAAGGAGAGGCGATAAAACAGATCCTTGGGGAACCCCGGCCTTTAAGTCATTTTTAAGTTTAAAGGGACCATGAAATGACCTCTTTACTTTTGCCAGATAACTTTTACATTAAACCTTCAACGTTCACTGAATGCCGAACAGGCATCCGTTTTCGTCTCGGTTCATTAATTTCTACACAAAAGAATAATGAAATATCGACTTTTTCTTTCTCTCCAACTGACCGCAAAACAAGTTGCGGCGCAATTTTGACGGTCGTGACGTACGCTGGGACAGGAACCGGAAGTTCTCTCGGCAGTAGGAGAGTGGGAGCGTTAGCGGCGGCGAGTTGGGGGTGCGCCGGTAGGTTTTACTGCGCTGATGTCACCGACGTATTTTCTGACTTAAACAGCGCAAATAATTTACGTAAGGAAGAGACAACAGGAAGGAAAGAGCGCTGAATCTGAATCGACGCCTCTCATCGCCGCGACAGCCATGGACACATCGCAGCTGTGCGAAATTCAATGAGATATGTTGCGCTACAGCGACAGCATAGGACTAGTCTCATACGCCGGTATGCCTGTTGGGAAGTGCGGCGAGTCTTCCGGTGAAGACTCCAGAAGTCAACCCAGCTGTCATTGTTGGTAAAAGGCGGCCCGTGTCAGTCGTTTGCAAAGCGACGTAGATAGAAACAAATCGCCGCGGCGTTTTTCACGGCTTCGGAGATGCAGGAGCGAGCCGACGCTAAAAAAGATACGTTTGAACTACGACAGTGTCAGCAAGAGCCACGTAAATACCTGTTCACACTCTGAGCGGACGCGCGCGTTTGATGGAAGTGCTGTATTCGCGCTGTTGGTGAGCGCTTCGGGACCGATCTTTTACGATTGAAACTCGATACTGACGCGGTACTCGGCAAAGGAAGGTTGGCCCGGCATTGCACGTAGTTCTCACGAACTTTTTTAGCTCGACAGTGACGTGCAGTCGTGTCAGAATAAAAATGGCATACTAATAACAAAGTGTACATACCGTGTTACGAAGGTAATCCATACGGCGTTTATTCGAGCTCTATATCACACAAAACAAGAAGATAGAATCGACGAGAGTTCCTTTTCGACGACAGTGTTCGTCAACACTGCCTCGGAAAACAAGGAGATGACAAGGGGAAGAGATTGACCTCACCTCTTAATCTAAAATTGAGGTCAGCGATCAAACTATAATACGGGAAGGGTCCACAAGGGTCGAGCGGGCATATTCCATTCAGCACGCCAGCCGGTCGTGGGCAGACTGTCTTGGCCAAGTACCGTCGAAGCAACGCTGCGCCGAGTCGGAGTGCCTGCTAGGCCTATATTCTGCGCAGCTGGCTTGGTCGGAGTCGGTGGATTCGTGACCGTCGTAGCTTTTCTCGGCTGTTCGTGGATCCAGCGTTCTTGTTCGTCGTGGTCTGTTTCAAGTACGTTTTTTTTGCTGCTTGAAGTCGGGAGGCGCGAGAAGAACACGTAGAAAAATAAACGTTCGTTGGTCGTCGCGACCAAGCGACGCTGTCGGCCATGCTGATTTGATCGTAAAAAGTGCGTAAAGGCTGAACTCCATGGAACGAATTATGTGACGAATAACTGGCAAACGCCGCCCCGGCGGCACGCTCGCTTTGCGCGCGACGTAGCAGGCACTGTGCTGATTCCACGCGCAGAGCAAAAGCCGCCGGGCAAAATTCGTTATTCGTTCCATGGAGTTCCTCCGGAGCTGGCTCTCAGCTTCGTTTACCACACGATAGATGGCGCTTGGCTCTCAGCAAGGGTAAGACAAAATGGCTAGGTGGCGTAAGCTACCGCCCGATCCAAAGGGCTCAGCCGTATTCATCCATCCATCCATCCTATCATATTTTGCAATTTTCGCCACACATCTCTAATTATGCTACAAAATGTGGATCTGAATATTATTTAACAAAACTTTTAGGAAACATTTGCCGGCTATTTATTGTTTATGATCGCGGTGCTGGTGAGGTAGGCACTTACCCAATAGGCGACGTATTAAGAATCGTGTATTGTACAGCAAACATGACACGCTCCGCAGTCTTCTGCAAAGCTGTGAGAGATGAGTGTTCCATGACAAATCATTGTCAAATTCTATCCCAAGATATTTAACCTTATCAACGTAAGTTACAGGACTGCAGTTGCAAGAAATACACCCAGACGTATGCATGAAAAGGGGATGGTTGGACGTTAGAATTTTAAGGGGATTATGAAAGCAGGCAAGCTTGGTTTTTGATACATTTATCGTTAAACAATTTGCTTTAAACCAGTCGTGTAAAAGGCAAGTGTAGTTTTGCAGCGAAGTGATTGCAGTAGCCGGATTAAGGTGGACCGAGAGCAAAACCGTGTCATCCGCGTATTGGAAAAGGTTACAAGCGGAGATTGTTTTGGACATGTCATTAACAAATATGTTGAAAAGGAGAGGCGATAAAACAGATCCTTGGGGAACCCCGGCCTTTAAGTCATTTTTAAGTTTAAGTAATAATAATAATAATAATAATACATTTATTTTCGAGGACTATACTCATGACAAAGCAGTCAGGTTCGTCAAAGCCGACATGGGCTTGTGTGACTGAACCCTTTTAGGTAGAATTGGTAATATAGTCGGTCAGAGAAAAAAAAAAGAAAAAAAAGTTAAGACACTAGAAGACCACAGTAAATGTTCACTTCAGCAGTACTGGTCAATATAAATTATTAGAAGAAAAAAATCTTTGATGTTATGCATACAGAGACAGGAGAAAAGAGTTAAAATTGGTTTGTCCGTCTGGTCACAGGACATTGAAAGAAAATCGACACAAAACTTTGAGGCACAGAACTTCGGGATGAGGAGTCTAGCAGAGTGAACAAAATAGGCCACACTCACACGGCACGTCTGTTCACAGCACATTCAAAGATCGACACAAAAATATGAGGGACAGAACTTCCAGGTGATGAGTCTATCGAAGTCGCACAAACATACACCACAGAAATGTGAAAAACAAAGACAGTTATACTTTTTCTTTTAGTATATGCATATTGCGGAGGCGCTTTTTTAGTTTTTTCTTTGACGTAAGGTCCCAGAGATCTGCTGGTAATTGATTAAAAATGTGTGGAACGTAAAATGAACGCATAATTTTGCCATACCGTGTGTAGCATTTCGGAACGAGATATTTGGAAACGTTCCGTAGTTGACGTGAGACGGGACGGGGAGATTTAAAGTCGTCAGACCAGTAGTGATTGATCACAACTGTTTCTAAAAAAAGAGATCTAAAGTTCGGCATTTACAATGTCTCAAAAAGGTCTAAATGAGAACAATTGAGGTTATACCACACGTTTTTCAAAATCCCCTTTAAGATATTGTCTATTTTCGTTTGCCATAAATTCGAGCATGAACCGAAAACAGTTATACCAAAGCGCACGTGACTATAGGCTAACGAATAAGCAACGCGTTTGCGTAAGCCGAGGGGCATGAAAGTTTTGATGTTATAAAGCAGACAAGAAACGCTTCTCAACTTCGAACATATTTTCGTTAGATGAGAATTCCACGAAAGGTCGGAGTCGAAGTGTATACCAAGGTATTTTACAGAGTCGGAATACGGCACTTCAGCACAGTGACACGAGCTACAGTTTGATGTGTGTAGCAAAAAAGGAATATTTAAAGGGGTACTCCGGCGATTTCTTCATGGTCCGCGATTTGCTTGAAATTTTGCTAAACTCGCCAAACAACATCGCTAAAATAGTATCCCAAATATTAGGTTAAAATAATTTTGTTTCGCGAAGTTATTGAATTTACAATTTTGGTCCTCACCGTATTTTTCAAACTGAAAGTCTCTACTGGCAACAACAAAAAATTGACGTCAGTGGAAGGCAGGGGTTCACTCTTTGGACTGTAGAATTTGTTCCCAACTGATTAGAGGCAGCTTCGTGGTGTCAAATGAATGCTTTGGAAGCTCGCTCCAGGATCCGCGATCCAGCACCGAACAAATGATTGGCATATTCTATTTTTTAGACTGTTCGCTCGACTGGCAAGCCTGCCCGCCACTGACGTCACGGCACTGAAAAGTGCGGGTAAATTTGAATGTTGGTTTTTGCATCATTTTCATTTGCCGATTTCGCAATAACTATTATGAATTTCGCGATACTAAATAGCGTACCGGAAAGGGTAAAGGCCGGGGAGTCAGAAAATATAGTTAGTTGAGGTAGCTCGAAAATCGCCGGAGTACCCCTTTAAGGACACTACTTTCAAGGGATTACGAAAGCAGACGAGTTTTGTTTTTGACACATTTATAGAGATCAAGTTACGAGAAAACCAGTCCATGACTTCATTGGAGGATTGTTGGAGCATCTGCAGCGCTTCTGGGTAGGAAGTATTACGTGTTAATAAAAGGGTGTCATCTGCATATTGGTAAATAATGCAGTTTGAAACCACGCTATGTAAGTCGTTGACATAGATGTTAAACAATAGTGGAGAAAGAACGGACCCTTGCGGAACGCCAGCTTCTAAACTAACTGTGGAACTTTGCACATTGTTCACCGAAACCAACTGTGTGCGCCCAAGCAGAAAATTTTCTAAAAGTGACAAGAAAGGTCCACGGAATCCTATGGCTGAAAGTTTGCTAAGTAGTATAGAGTGATTAACAGTATCAAACGCTTTTGACACGTCAAGGAAGCATGCGCAAGTGTACAAGTTATTCTCAAAGCCATAATTTAAGTCATCAGAAAACGTGTCCAAGAGAGGTTGTGTTCCTCGGCCAGCTATAAAGCCATACTGACTCAGAGACATGATTTGATATTTATCAATAAAGGATGCCATCGTCATATAAATATATTTTTCTAATATTTGTGCCAGACATGGCAAAATAGATATTGGGCGATAGTTTTCTACCTTACTTCTCTGACCTCCCTTAAATAGGGGTTTGACAACAGCGGTTTTTAATGCACGAGGTATGATACCAGTCTCGATTATATTGTTGAAAAGTAAAAGGAGTGTATCTTTAATGTAAGTGAAATTTCTTCGAAGATCACTAAGGCGTATTTTATCTATTCCAGGGGATTTGTTGAATTTGAGGCTCAGTATTATAGATTCTAAGTCGCTTGCTGTCATGTAAGGAAGAAAATCGGAAGCAGAGTTCGAGTTAGGAATAGATGAACACATTGAGCTTTTTTTGGCTGTTCCGGAAAAAGAAGCAAAGAAATCGTTAAAACGATTGGCAGCAGCAAGTGAGTTAATACCAAAGGTGTCTTTTAAAATGCTTCCTTGCCCGCGCGGGGAGACACCGCGCAATTCGTTGATCAATGACCAAGTTTTAACAGCGTTGCTCCGAGATTCAGAAAACTGCTTTTGAAAATAAGCCCGTTTACCAGAGCGAATGAGTGCGCTAACTCTATTGTGGATAGATCTGAATTCTACATGCAGGCTTTGGTTGTGTGGTGAGCGGCGGCAGCGTTTTCAAGCAATTTGTTTTAGTTTAATCGCAGCTAATATGTCATTGTTAAGCCAGCGTAAATTGAAGTTCCTCTGCTTTAAAAAAATTACTTTTTTTGATGCGTTAGCAAACTTCTGGAAAAGTTCAGCAAAAGAAGAATAGATTTCTGAAAGACATACAGACCGTTGGAATGTTACCCAGTCATAATCGGAAACATGCTTGTCAAATCTCTGACGGTCAACTATTTCAATCTCGCGGATTTGAGTATTGGGCACAGCACCCACTTCACCAGGAAATTCCAACTGACATGCTATAAAGTAGTGGTCTGATAGTTTCTGGGTTATAATGGCTGATTTGATTGATGAGAAAGGTGCCCTTAGGTTAATGTGATCAATGGACGAGCTGACAAGTCTTGTGATTAGATATTCTTCTCTTGTCGGGGCATGAATAGATGCTTCTATTTCGCAGTCGGCCAATAAAGTGAGGTATTCACAAACTATAGCTTTGGAAGGCTTTGAGAGGTCAATGTTAATGTCTCCTGTAAGACAAAGAGGTGCAGTGAGTGGCAACGACTGTATACAGCAGCGAATTTCGGAAAAAAAGTCAGGGATGCTATCCGAAGGGGGTCTATAGATTGCCAGTAAGTAGAGTTCATATGTAGAAGTAAAGACACGTAACGCCAATGACTCACACGAAACGAATGATACAGAAATTTCTGAATAAAACAATGTGGATTTCAGGAAAAACAGCAATACCACCACCGCGCTTTTTATCGCGAGTATAAAAGAAATTGTTGAATCCGGGTAAAAGAAACTGTCCAACGTCGTCTCTATGGATATTAATTTCTGTGAGAATGAGCACGTCAGCTATCGGAAGCACGCTATCTACGATTAATCTAAACTCATCCCAGTGCTTGCGCAAGCTCCTTATATTGACATGGAATAAGGTAAAAGATGTCCCTGGGTTCGCATCAAAGTGTTCGGAGCAAGACTTGAAGTCCTTAAACTGAGAAAACTGAGCCATTAAGGCCTACACTACACTTAAAGTGAGAAAAATGAGCCATTAGGGTCTACACTATTTGCTCCAAATCAACAACATTCATAATGCGAAGCAAAGTTGATCCTTCGCATTTTTTGTCAAAAATGTGTCCATGTCGAACCCATACAAACTTATAGCCCTTCTCCTTTCCTCTGGTTCTCGCCATTCAGAAGAGTTTTTTGTTGTAGTCGGTAAGATCGTCATTGAAATAGATTCGAGGCTGTGAGTCTCCGCAAGGAAGAGAACTCAAGCGGCCACGACTCATCATCCAGCGTTCTTTTAGTGGAGACGATGAAAAACGAACCAGTATGGGGGGCACGGCATCACGTCTAGCAGGCAGGCGATGTACTTCCTCGACATGCGCTGGCTTAAAGCCTTCAATGCTCAACTGTCCTGCAAGGTTAGTGAGAATGCCTCCAAGATTCTCATTTGGTTAATGGGAATGCCATGTATTTCAAGGTTGGACATACGATTAGATTGATCGGCGTCGTTCTGAACCGCTTTCAGTTGCTGTATTTCAAGCGCCTGGTCCGATATTAATGACCTCAAGGCCTTGGGTTCTGTCTGCAGCTCTTTGACAGCTTTGTCGTGGGCTTGCGTCGAATTCACCAGCGAATCATACTGAGAAGAAACAAAATTCAGGGATCCTTGCATCTCATTAATGGTGTTGCGCATAGTATCGATCGCGAGCTTCAATGATAACAAGGCATCGATTTTTGGGTGCATTTCTTGAAGATTATCCACGGCGTCTTTGAGAGAAAGTAGGAGATCAAGTTTCTGGTGTACCGTCGATAGCTGCTCCAAGAAACCAGGTGGCTCCACTTGCGAGGACGGGGAGTTGGTGCCTAAGTTGGATTTTGCTTGTCCTTCACGGCATGCGAGGCATCGCCACTTGTCAAGTTTGGCTGCGCTCATACCTTTAAACGTGCCGTCGGCAATGCCAGAGCACTTTTTACCTAAATTATAGTGGCTAGAACAGTCACAGCACTTCATGTATCTGCCGTCGGTTGTCATAGGATCGGAACAAGCACCACACATTACAGGATTGGCCATGACCACAAAACAACGACGATAAAGAAGTGGCGCGAGACGGTTCAACGCAAATACAATTAAAAAGTACAATCCAATGTAGAAAACAAATTCCAGGCTCACCCGGCGAAATTAAATGCACCTTGGCGGCTTTGCACGTGAGGCACCGGCGTCTGTCGCACCTGAGTACTCTCCGCAGACAGTGCAGGAAACGTTCTGGATGTCCGCGGGTTTCATTTCTAAGCCGTCGAACTCAGATGGTCCCGATGACGCTCAACCACGGCGCTACAGCTTTCGTTGACATGAGCTGGGTCAGATGTGGTTTGGTGGTGAGCCTTGAGCGACTGTGTTGCGCCCGGGCACACGGAAGTGGTCTCAAAAAGACAAAGACGGCCATTGCATCATCAAGGCGAGCATGCAGGTGAGCGAGGGATCACCATAGACCATTTCTCTGCCTTGCGTATATCGGAACGGTGTTGAGCGACTTCCACAGGCACTGTCTTCGCCTTGGGTAGGTAGAAGGACGTCGAAAAAGGTCTTAAATAATAATCGTTTTATTCACAGAATTCGTATAGGCGAAAAAAAGAACACATAAATAAACAAACACGTACACAAGGCTTCGGCTAACCAGCCTCCCTAGTCAAATTAAAAAAAATGCATAAGCGAGAACAAAACGAAGAACGCACATAGAAGCAAACACCCGATCGTTAGCTTCAATAATAATAATAATAATAATAATATATAATAATAATAATAATAATAATAATAATAATATAATTTTATTTGCACTTCCAATGGCGATGGCAATGGCAATGGCGAGAGGATTTCGAGATCTTTCTGCAAGTGACGGAAATGGACGCGAAACCACTAGCACAATGAAAGGCAATACTGCTACAATGTTTGGGGGTGGAAGGTCGAAGAGTGTTCCGCACGTTGGTTCCAGAGCCTGCTGCTGCAACTGAAAGTACGCCGGAGAAGACCACATCAAAAGGAGGTGAGCCGGACGACTACACCGATGCTCATCGTTTGTTGGAACGACATTTCATGACTTCAGCGCCTTCTATATACAACACTTTGCTTGCTTGCTGAAGTGGCGAACACACGCGTGCTGGACTCCAGAAGTTGGAAACTGGACTATAGCTCTACGGATGTGTGAGTGATTTAAGCTGGCAAGCGAACAGTATTGGCGACGTGCGCAACCAAAAGCGTCGCTGTGGTCGGCCTTCCACGATTGGCCGAACGCTGACTATGACGTCAGAAAAGAATTTATCATCGGCGGAAATAAGAGGAATGAAAGAACTTTAATTTTGACGGTGTTGGCAGTGTTCCTTTGAGAGCGCAATGATTTCAAGCTTCCATCATGCTATTTACAAACACCATCGAACTTGTTGTTTGCAAGGTAATGACGTCACAAGGGGGAACCATAGGAGGGCGCCACCAAAACATCTCGCCGCTAATACCTGCTCGCCGGTGTCACAAAATCATACCCATAGCGACAAAAGCTCGCGCCGCAGAACCCAGGCATCTTGGGTTCAATCCCCACCCCTGCCCGTTTCAATCTGGATGGGCATCGTACCGGCGTGCGGTCGTGTATCACTACTGTCACGTTAAAGACCCCAGGTAAGCGGTTGTATATACCACACTGGCTAAATTGCTCATCTACAGCGGAGACACAAGACGCCCACTGGGGCAGACTAACTTCCGGCTGTATAAACATACACACAACAATTTTTGCTTGGCGACAAGAGCAATCATCATCATGGGTATCACCATTGTATCGCCTAGTCACTATAATGTTCGTTGACGTTCAAGATGTAGCTGGCTTTTTTTAGATATGTGTCTTGATACGTGTCTTGATAATTCCATCAAGACACGTAATTTGGGACACTGACTGCCAGTCAGCAGTCCCAATATTGTTTGTGCAATATTTGTCTAGTAAAACCAACTCCCTAAGAGTCACGGGAATCGCTAATTCGTCTTCGTTGCATTCACGCGCGGCGTTGTTCGAGCGTTCGCCCATGGATCTAGCGGCGGTTTGCCAAAGCTATGTAGTTATGTAGTAACTTAGTTATGCCGTTATGTAGTACGTTCGCAATCTCCTAGAAATGTGTGCCATCGTATGCTTTTTGTAAACCACGTGTTCCCCACATCTCTATCTAGGCCTCGCAATGTCGGGGCGCGTCCCGGATGCGAGGCGAGGCCGTATTCCCTTGTGGACGGCTCTCCCCTGCCCATCTCGGATGATTTGCCTAAGACACACCCTTCGGGACCTTTATACTTGGACGCGTCCACCCCTCTGGGGGGCCGACCTACTTCCGACCACCCCGGACGGCCAAACCAACGGCCCAGGGGCGACTCTCGCTAGGGGGGCTCTGCTCGACGGAGCCTCCCTTTCTTGTTCTGACCGTGATACTGTCAAAAGCGTCAGCGCGGAATCCGAGTGATGATACTGTCGGGAAACTTTGCTCGCGCGAGTGTTTTGTCTAGATTCACTTTGTTTTACCTTCTCTGAGAGTTCGTTCGTCTCCACGACGGCTCGTCTATTCTACCCGAGTTGGTTGCCAAATGGGGGCGAACGTGAGTAATGCTACACTTAGTTCGTAGAACGCCGCGTCGGAGATGTTTTGATTTATGCATGCCTGCTTTTGGGATCTTTACTTCGGAAATGGTTTACGATACGATACGATACGAGTTTATTTTTCACCACAGATACGTGTGGTGAATGGGAGGCCGGAGAAAAAAGCTGCAGAAATGCAGCTTGACTAAGCTCCGGTCCCCCCATTCAGCAGCTACGGCAGAGCACAGGGAGATCTATTTACGAAGTGTGTGAATAGGACGTATAATGGACAACATGCAAGGCTAAATGAACAGTTCAAGGATAGTACTTTTGGACAAATGTACAACATCAATATTTCTATCAAAGTAGCTATTCAATAAAACAGGCAAAGTGTAACTTATTCTTTGTTTACCATAATTGATCCTACACTTCGGAATCTGCCAAGGCTGGTGATGTCTACATGAATAAAAGTCCGAATTTTTCTTTTAAATCCGATAGTTTAAGAACAATATCTGAGCGCCCAAATGCCGCATATTTATACGCGATGGTTAATCGATAATCATAGACCTGTTGTATATTCAGAATTTTGTATGATTTAAACAAGGACTGTGTTGGATGTATGTAGGGGACATTTGCAATTATTCTAATCACCTTTTTCTGCAGTAAATGTAGTAGGTTTAAATTCGAGAAAGGTGTGTTTCCCCAGACTAGATTACAATAACACAGATGAGAATAAAATAATGAATTATATAGAACCCTCTTTACACTTGTTGGAAGAATAAGTCCGTGTTTATTAATAATTCCCACGATTTTTCCCAGTTTAGCGCAGAGATATTTAACATGATTAGTCCAAAGCATGTTTTCCGAGAAAACAATTCCAAGCGCTTTAATACTGCTTACAAATTCAATATTTTAAGAACCAAAATTAAGAGGATCGTAAACTTCATTACTCGGACCCCGTGGACGGAACATCACGGCTTTTGTTTTGGATACATTAATATGCAAACAGTTTAATTCTGCTCAAGTTTTTAACTTTAAAAGAAACGTATTAGCTCCGTATATACTGTAAACGACTAAATTTTCGCAAGGACCTAATTTTTGCGAATTTCGCAAATCACTTACAATCCGCGAAAAATAAGTCCCGCGAACAATTCGGGCAATATGTGAACTCTACGGAAGCTACACTTGTTTCGCGAAAATTAGAACCCGCGAATAACTTCAAATTTTCAGCTTTGGCCCGATTCGCGAAAATTCGAGCCCGCGAAAATTAAGTCGTTTACAGTAACTTCCCTGCCGTCGTACATGCCCTATTGAAAATTCCATCAAGACACGTAATTTGGGACACTGACTGCCAGTCAGCAGCACTGATGGAACGTGCGCTGATGGTCCATCAGATGACGTCTGACTGCCACTGCCAATGGAATTTCATTAACAAGGGCAGCATTTATATAAAAGCTCCATTCCGAGGTGGCCATGTTGGATGGCTATGAAACGGTTCACAAGCCGAGGTGGCCATCATTCATGGCTGCGAAATGGTTCACAATTCCTTAAAATGAATGTAATTCATGATATCAAAAATCAGGAAAAGTGTGCATCCGTTCTTATTTTTTTTTCCGTTTTGAAATTTGCGTTTTTCAGGCAAAATGGACATTCGTTTACAAACGGGCCCACATGCACCCTAAGCATGTTTCAGAGAAACGCCCTCGATGTCTGAACCTTTCAGGACGACCGTATACACTTTAATTCACAAAATGCATGCGACTCCGTTGAGGCTAGAGAGCAAGCATGCATGCTACGACAGACAGCTGGCTTCCACAGACGAACGGACGAATGCAAGCAGCAGACATATCTGAAGTACGCTCGCGGATGCTTTTTGTCTGCCGTTTCATGAAACAAAAATAATGAGCTGCGACACAGCGGTAAGGCCAATAGCCCACACCAGATAGAAAGGTATAAACGTTCTAGCCTAAACCTCTCGGACCGAGTCAAGAGCATTTCAGTATTGCAGCGCGAGGTTCCGACAATGAGTGCATCGCTCTAAAGAATGCTTCGGCTGCATAAGCAGTTAAGCCTTCAGCATGTTATGCAAAGCACTCGTACATCAATCTCCGTACTTCACTTCTACTCACCTGGCCATGTAGAGTACTTTCGCGTCGTAGAACCCTGCTTTTGTGAGCGCGTCTCCGGCCCAGTAGACCTGGTACACCTTGTCGTCTTCAACTACACCGCTAGAGTTCCTTACATAATCGGAACTCACGACAGACTGGGTCTTGTCGAGGAGAAAGTCTACTAAAACATAAGAGCCCGGGCAGGATCGACAGGTTGGAGCAAGCGGGCAGACAAAACGAGTCGAGAGCGATCGTTCATGGAAGCTCGGCGAACCCTCCATGGGCGAAGCGAAAGTAGAAAGTGGCGTGTTCGGCGTTTCGACGGGCTTCTGATCAGGGTTGTCGGGAGACCTGCTTCTCATATCTCTAACATCAGCGGTTTCATGGGCTCACGTCCCGAAATCGTTTTCTCATGCATAGATTATTTTTCGTATTCATAGATTTGACGAAATAGTGGTAGCCGAACGAACTTTACGTCCTTCGACCGTACGTCTGTCTGCACGTCAAAGCGTTTGGACGTACAGTCAGAGACAATCGATGTACAATCAAAATCGCCACCAAAAAATCTTGAAGGCATTTCGCGGCGGCCGACTGCCACCAGGAAACCATCAGAAAGCCGACAAGCGGAGACTGACTGAAGTTTGACTGTCGGTCAGAGTAACTTGTTAGCCAATCAGACATGCTTGACGTACAGTCAGGCACAGTCAGCGGTCCACTAAAAACAGTGACTGCCAAACAGGGTTAGATTGATGGATTTTTCATTCGGGTGGTTTGCCTTATATTAATTGATCTCTTGAGCTTCGTCCGAAATGTGTTTTGCTTTGGGTATGCGCTTGGTTTTGTCATGCGGATGTTGGCTTTGGGCTTCGAGCCTTTTGATTGATGCTAAGAAAAGCCCTTTTGATTGGTCCTTCCAAAACTTTCTGATTGGTGGACTGGAGGTCTCCAGAATGCTGCTGAATCCGATATAAGCAGCCGCCAAGGGCCCTATTAAGAATGGAACCTTCGGCAACCTTTTCCGAGTTTCAACGCTGCGGAAACGAGTCCCGAAACGAGTCCCGACGTGTTCTGGACTGTCGCCCACCTGTCGAAGTCTGCCCGAAACGAGTCCCGACGTGTTCAAGACCGTCGCCCACCTGTCGTGGTCTGCCCGAAACGAGTCTCAACGCGTCCGTGACGTCAACGGGACGTGTGTGTGTGTGCGTGTGGGTTCGTGCGCTCCGGAAGGGGAGAGAGGCCTGGCCTAACTGCGGAGGACCATGGCTACGACGCACTTCTGGCTACGACGCGGCGGACTTTTCTGCTACGCACTTGGCGGTCGCACCTGCTGCCCTGGCGGAGAGTGAGGGAGAAAACGGACCCTATATAAGGCGGGGCGTGAGGCGGCTCCAGTTGTTCTCTTGGATTTGACGACTGTATCGCTACCATGTAATTAAACCGTTCGTTACGTTACCAATTCTCCCACCTCCACTGGACCCCTGGGTTCTTCACTTCGGGGAATGGTAGTCGTCACGAGCCAGGAAGCCTCCGGACGTGCGGCCTAAGCCCCGCCTCGAACAACTGGTTGGCAGCGGTTGGGATCGGACCATGCGACATCGTGCTACATCTGTGGGTGAGTGTTTGGACTTTGCTTTGAGATTCGCCAGGCTTCAGATTATGGGTAATTAATTTTGAACTGCTGGGAATCCTTAGTGTTTGACTCGTGCGCTAGGTTTTTGGTACAACCTCGCGACAAGTTTTAGAACAAAGCCAAAGCTAAAGAGCAGCGATCATGGATCTAATGAGGTTACTGAGAACAGATTTATTCTGTTTATGTGAAGAATCGGGTGTGGAGGTGGAGCAAAAGATGAAGAAATCTGAGATCAGTAAAGCGATTTCAGAGAGCGCGGAAGCAGAGGAAATTAAAATTGCGTGGGAACTGCTTCAGAACGCTAAGAGTGAAGCTGCACCAAGAGAGGAACGAGAGCGAGAACAGGCTGCAGCGAAAGAGGAACGAGAGCAAGCTGCAGCTAGAGAGGAACGAGCACAGACTGCAGCGAGAGAGGAACGAGACCAGGAGCGAGCGCTGAAAAGGCTAGAGCTCGAAATTGAACGACAGCGATTAAACTCGCAGAACAGTAGAGTTGGGGCTCCGGTACGAGCAAGTGAGACCGAGTCGTATCAAATGAAGAAGCTCATGCAGCCGTTTAAAGTTGGGGAAGACGTGGGCCTATTCTTAGTTAACTTTGAGAGGACATGTGAGAAGTTGAGCTTCGCCCCAGAAACGTGGCCGCAACGGCTTTTGACTTTGTTGCCCTGTGAGGCTGCAGAGGTTGTCGCGCGCCTTAGTGCTGGAGACGCGGACGACTACGACAAGGTGAAGTCCAGCCTTTTGAAGCGGTACCGCCTTTCTGCCGAGGCGTTCCGTCAAAGGTTTAGAAACGCATTCAAAAAGAGCAGCGAGGGCTACTCGGAATTCGCGTACGGGCTTAAAACCAACCTGATAGAATGGTTGAAGAGCGAGGAAGTGTACGAAAGCCGAGACAAGGTAGTCGAGTGTGTGTGCCTCGAACAGTTCTTTCGTAGCATTCCGCAGTCAGTCAAGCTCTGGGTGCAGGACAGGGTGGGAGTCGACTCTGTCGAAAGGGCCGCTGAGCTAGCCGAAGAGTACGCAATGCGTAGAAAGCTGAGCGGAGAGGAAAGCGAATCCGGCCGAAGCGATCAGCGCAAGACCTTCCGACAGGGAAATGACTCGCGAGAAAACGGGCCCGAGAAGCCCGAAGCAGGACAAAAGGTCCCAGAAAAGAGCGCAGAACACTCGAACGGAGACGAGGCGCGGAAAAGCCCAACAGGGCAGTTCGAGGCAAGGAAGCCGTTCCTGTGCTACAACTGTCAGGAGCCGGGACACACAGCGGCCAGATGTAAGAAACCGCGGGTTGTGTTCTCGTACGTGAACGGTAGTGACGGGGACTTGAAGCTTCTTCGTCCCTATCTTCACGAGCTCCACGTAAACGGAAAGCCGTGCAGGGTGCTTCGGGACAGTGCAGCGACGATGGACGTTGTTCATCCGTCGTATGTAACGACCTCCGATTTTACTGGAAAGGTAGTTTGGATCAAACAGCTGCTCGAAAAGCACAGTGTCTGTCTGCCTATGGCGACGGTGAGGATAACTGGCCCGTTCGGAGAGCTAGTGACAGAGGCGGCTGTCTCGCAAACAGTCCCGTTGGAGTATCCTTATTTGTTTTCTAACCGGTCAGATTTCCTGCTGCGCGAAAGGGGTCAACAACTGGGAGAAGGGCTAGTTCAGTCGCGTACGAGGTCCAAATCGCGTCAGGTCGCCCCTTTGTTGACGAGTGATCCAGAGCCAGAGGCAGCTGACGGGGAGCAAGCACTCCCAGAGTTGGAGGCAGAAAACCGGGATGAGAGGGACCAGGTTGTAGAACAGCCTGATCTCGTAGCACTAGGAAGCGTACGCCGTCCCAACGCGCCGGCGGAAAAGGCGGAGGAAGAGGGGATCACTGAAAGATCTCTCGTAGCTCCGGCGTCGCGTAACTTTGGTCCTCTGCTACGAGTAGACAGAGTGTCTTTGACAGTCGAGCAGAAGAGCGACCCTAGTGTGTCAGGGTTTCGCTGTACAGCTCAGGAGATTGCTAGGACCAATGTGACGGGGAATGAAAGAGGCGGATTGTTTTATCGGCGCTATAAGGACCGCATTTTCACGTCTAGAAATCACGTGAAAATCGATCACTATGACTTCAGCGTAAGAAAAAGGAAAGGCAAATTTAACGGCAATGCCGATGGGTTGAGCAGATTTTTCTGACATCACGAAAAATAGTAGGGATGATCTCAGAGGTCTTCGTCATCCACGGGAATGAGGATCTAAGTGGGGGCACTTCGTTGAAACCCCAAAAGAACCTCACAAATTGCGAAGAGTTTTTGTCTTTTGTATTTTGTTCTTAGTGACCTCGTTGGAAAAATGAGTTTTTTTGGCGACAGGGGGTCTCGATACCCGGAATTGTACCAAATTGTGGTAATCCGTAATCCAGTCTGGCGGGTCTTTGGCGAATTCCGAGCGTTTGACTGCGGTGTGGCGTGGTGTTGTGGGGGACGTTTCCGCTGATGCCTCCGTTGTGAGAGGTTTGGGAGTTTGTTTGGTGCTTGCAGCGTCTTCTCAAAGCCTACTTCAAGCCCACCTCTTCAGGCCAGCGATTGTACCACCGGCCATTCGAGGTTTCCCTGGCCCCGGAGGGGCTGTTAAGAATGGAACCTTCGGCAACCTTTTCCGAGTTTCAACGCTGCGGAAACGAGTCCCGAAACAAGTCCCGACGTGTTCTGGACTGTCGCCCACCTGTCGAAGTCTGCCCGAAACGAGTCCCGACGTGTTCAAGACCGTCGCCCACCTGTCGTGGTCTGCCCGAAACGAGTCTCAACGCGTCCGTGACGTCAACGGGACGTGTGTGTGTGTGCGTGTTGGTTCGTGCGCTCCGGAAGGGGAGAGAGGCCTGGCCTAACTGTGGAGAACCATGGTGTAGTAATCTCACTCACATGACGTGGCCGGGTAGGAAGCCGCGGCCCCGCGCGTTCGGGGCTCACGAAGAATGAGACAAAGACATGTTGCCTGGTGGGTGTCCCGTAGTTCTCTGACGTCGCTGACGGACGGCGGCTCTTTTATTAACATATGTCACGTGACATCATAGATGCATAAACACACATAAAACAAGATAAGACAACCCGATAAACCCACCATAAAAGCATACTAGACAGAACACACGTTGCGCCATCTGGTGGCAAAATCACTTATCACAGATCACTACACTCTTCCCTCCTTAAAATTTTAAAAAGAAACGGAGGGAAACAAACCACAAAACACAATTCGAAGTTCACCACAATACAGACAACGCTTAAAAAAACATTCTTTTTTTTCTCTCTCCCCTTGTCCGTTAAAAAAAATTGTAACATATGGAACCGGGTATCGGCTCACAGCGGCGTTCCAGGCAACGAGACGGCCGATCGTCTGGCCGTCGCTGAGCAGTACCACAAGTTTACAACATTATAAAAAAAAATTTTTTTTTCGACGTGAGCATTTTTGTAGCTCTTTTCATCCATGTCACCACAGTATGACAAAAACCATAGGCACTTTCTACATCAGATACAAACACAGTCTCCGATTTCCTATAGCCTGCCTCGAGTTGCTACAGATTTGGACTGAAATTTGTTTGCCTTTGTTTTCCTGTTTTGATGGCCATGACACAGGTGTAGTGTATGTTAGTAATTGTTAGTGGTTAGTTAGGTGTTGTCAAGAGTTGGTGTTTGTCATGGACATCTTTTTTTACCTTGGCCAAGGATTTCTTTTTTTTTATACCTAAGGCGTTTTCATTATTAACATGCTATGACATAGTGCTATGTAAGGATGCAAAACAAAGACTCATTGGAGACATTTGGAGGAATATCAGAAACACATGGAGAGACATCTCCAAAAACAAGCTCTTGGACCTGAAGACTACACTCCACACGGGAACCCAAACAGTCTCCAAAACAACAACTATGCGTTAAACAATGTCAATAAATGAATTCTGTTCACTTTCCATACTTGAGTCATCTGAAGAAATGAAAGACATGACATAGTCCTTCAACTTTGCTGGGAGACGTTTCTTTCGTTGTGGTCGTAGGGGAGTACTAGTAGCCAATGGGGTTGCCAAAGTCACTGACGGCTGGGATACGAAAAAAAAATCACGGCTTGAAGGGTCGCACTGCACAACCACTGGGTCACAGGGTACCTCCACCTGTTGGGGAACCCCACTTGGTTCGCCAGGACTTTGTTCCTCTGGGGAAGCAGGCTGCACGGAATCTCCGAGCGCAGCCGGAGGCTCGGTGTCGGGCCACCAGGAACATCCAGGTTGCCCAGGCGTCGGCCCAGACTCGCCAGACAGTGGAGATTGAGGAGGCCCAGGGTCAGGAGCACCGGGGACGAGCAGTGGCCCCGGATCAGGAACTGTATGACTTTCAGGTGTACTGTGTGGGATACTATCATTTTGATCTATATATGGTGCGAGGACATTTGGAAGTGGAAGTGAAGGAATACTATTGGAGAGTTCACGAAAATCTTCCTCGTCTGAGTAGATGTCGGAATCTCCCTCACGAGGCCGTGCAGACGCCTTCGTCAATTTACTGGCATTCCAGGTCCTTCCATCATCGAGCCTGTACGTGGCTGGTCCCAGCTGGGCTTCAACCCTTTTCGGCTGTGTATACCTTGACTGAAGTTTGCCACGATGTGTGGGCTTGAACACGCGCACGGCTTGACCGGCGGAAAACTGTGGCCGCTTTGCAGCCTTCCGGTGATCCCAATATGACTTCATGTTTTGTTGATAACTTTGAACCCTCTCGGGAAGAAGAGCACGTTGTTGTAAAACGGAATCGGGAACCTGCCTTGTAGGCATCCCTTGAAGGTTTAGTTTAGACCGGTGGATCCGGCCATGCAATAAAAGTGAAGGGGCAAACCCCGTCGCAGGATGTACCGTACGGCGGTACGCTTCGAGATGGTCTCGAACAGCGTCCATAAGAGGACGGCCTTGAACTATAGCTGCCTGAAGGCACGTCTTGAGAACACGGTTAAATCTCTCCACCTGACCGTTACATTGTGGATGATACAAGGACGTTTTCAAATGTTTGATGCCATTTTCACGAAGGAAGTCTTGAAATTCTTTGGACATAAACTGTACCCCGTTGTCTGTAACAAGCTCACAGGGGAGTCCTTCATGAGCAAACACATTTTTCAAAAAGGAAATGACAGTTGAAGACGTTACTGCCGCGGCAGACTGCACCTCAGGCCACTTGGAATGATAATCTATCAAGACGATGAAAAACCGTTGACTCTGTGGCGCCCTGTCGATAGGGCCTACGATATCGACAGCAAGTTTTTCCCACGGCTGGTCGGGGAACTTTATGGGCTGCAACGGAGCGGGTGCGGCCTTTACAGGTTTATCAGTCGAATGACACACCGTACAATTTTCCACTTTTGTTTTGATCTCCTGGTTCATGCGGGGCCACCAATAGTGTTCACGTATGAGGCTTGTTGTTCGTGATATTCCTTGGTGTGTCTCGTGTGCGAGATGGATGATGTTGTCACGGAGTGTTGATGGCGGCACGAGCCTTTCTCCACGATACAAGATACCTTCATACAGTGAAAGTTGCTCACGCACTTAAAATAACGGTCGCAAGTCGGTGTGGATGTCATTACCCTCCGGCCAGGACGTGGTAGTGTACCGGATTACAGATGGAAGGATAGTGTCATTAGCCGTAGCCTGTTGAAATGCAAGTTTGGACATGGGGACTGTGATAAGAGAAACGACCTCCTCGGTAAATTCCATACCATTCTCCGTGTCGTTAACGGGTAGCCGTGAAAAAGCATCGGCAACCAGGTTCGCAGATCCCTTCTGATATTCAACAGTGAAATTATAATTAAGCAGCCTGGCTGTCCACCGGGTGATCCTCAAAGGGCGGATTCCAGACCCCTTGCTAGAAAGCAGGGCGACTAGAGCTTGGTGGTCTGTTCGTATCACAAATGACCGACCCCACAGATACACATGCCACCTCTCGCAGGCCCACAAACAGGCCAGCGCCTCCTTTTCACCTGTTGAATACCTCCGCTCGGCATCAGTCAACGAGCGCGAAGCGAAAGCGACAGGACGCAGTTGATTTCCGTACTGTTGTTGTAACACAGCCCCAAGACCATAGTTAGATGCATCCGTAGCCAAAACGATAGGAAGTGTTGGATCAAACATCGACAAAATCGGGGCACTTTTTATGGAAGCCTTTACATTTTGGAAACTGGCCTCGGCTTCCGGGGACCAGTGAAAGCGAACTCCTTTACGCAGAAGACGACGCATGGGCTCTACGACAGTTGAGCAATGAGGGATAAATTTACTGTAATATTCAACAAGTCCCAGAAATGCTTTCAGCTTAGCTGGTTCGGTAGGGGTTTCAAAATTCAGGACTGCATCTACCTTAGCGGAAAGGGGTGCTAGTCCTTCCGCGGAAAGATGGTGTCCCAGAAACGAAAGTTCTGTAACTCGAAAAACACCTTTACGATTGAGCTTCATCCCGGCTCGGGAGATACAAGAGAGGACCTGACGCAGATTCTCGTCGTGTTCTGCTTGCGTAGCACCGTAGACTATTATATCATCAAGGTAAAACTGAACTCCTTTGCAATCCTTCAGGATTTTTGACATGATGTTTTGAAACGCTGCGGGTGCCGAAGCCAACCCGAAACAAACGCGCTTGAATCTGAACAGTCCCTCATGCGTGATAAAAGCAGTGAGATCACGACTCACCGGGTCGAGACGAACTTGGTGGTAAGCGGACGCCAGGTCCAGCTTGGAGAAGCAACTGGCACCACGCAAGGAACCCAGTAGTTCATCGATGTGGGGTAGCGGGAAGGAATCGATGACCACCGCTTGATTTGGCGCTCGGAGGTCAACACACATCCGGATACGTCCGTCAGTCCGCCGAACGACGACGATAGGTGAAACCCACTCGGAGGCATCCACTCTCTCGATCACACCTTCTCTCTCCAGTCTGAAAATCTCTTCCGAGACAGCATCCCTCAGGGTCATCGGAAGACGGCGCAGCTTGGACTGTACCGGTGGCACGTTGCAACGCTGCTTGATAGTATGGGTGGAATTCTTGACCAAACCCAAACCTGGACTAAAGAGATGTTCAAATTCTTCGAAGCCTTTGGGCAACTTGGACTGATCTGAAAGGAAAGGACTTGAAACTTGAGATGCATTTGTATTTTCATGGCGTAGCAGTTGTGCTGTGTTTTTATGACTTGTATTCTCAGGACTTGTGTTTTCAGGAAGATGTGGTTGATGGAGCCCATGGCTCTCAGGATGGCGTCGCGGAATCGCGGCTGTCGACGAATCGTGGTCAAAGTCCGCGGGAACTTTCGGAGTGGTCTCTTCCGAGACCGATGACGATGTGGACACGTTGGCACCCGAAGGTACAAAAAGAGAAGATGACCGGGACCTTGCATCTCTGGATTCAGCCGGTTGGCGGTTTTGGCAGGACGTGATGGTGAACGGCCGTCGCTGCAGGGGGACCGCCGACTTCACATACTGCCGTGGAACTCCTCCTCCCTGAGCTGCATCAACATGCGAACAAACATAATCATTTTCATCTCCTGATAATCTCATGCGCAACGCTCGGACGGCGTCGACGCCAAGTAGCGATCGTCCAGTCCTGGTGACAAAAAACTCCAACGGTGCATAACGATCTTTAAAAACAACTTGAGCGGTGAAGCATCCAAGCACAGGGATAGTATCTTGCATGTAGTGAACAAGAGTTTTCGAGGGCGGACATAGCCGAATGTCGGAACTCCGTTGTACTTCATTAAACTCTCGTTCATTCAGAATGGACACAAAAGAGCCAGTGTCGACAAGGAGACGAAGAGGGGTTGTATTTACCTTGATGTCGGCCATGAAGGCATCCCGACGATAAACACCTCTTGCTGCTTGCTCGGCCGACTCAACGGGGACGCTCGGCAGCATCTCCGGCACCAGGGATGGCCCAACAATGTTCACAGGATCGTTACCTCTTGACGACAGATTCCGTGAAAACGGTCGGGCAGCGAAGTAACGGCCGGAGCCCTGGCCACGGCTCGGGAACGACGTTCGCCGCGGGTCACTGACGAAGGCCGCCGACGGTGGGCGGCGACTCCGACAAACCACCGCAAAGTGGCCAGTCTTTCCACACAAAAAACATGCCATACCAGACGCTGGACACTCGTTGCGGTTGTGGCCGCGTCGACCACAGAAATTGCAGAGAACACCGACTTCTTCATCTCCCTGCCTTGAAGGAGGAGGGTAGCGCAGACGCTGGGGTGGGTGGTGTTGTAAAGTCCGGGGCACGTGACTGGAAGTGACGCCGGACCGGCCATCTTGCCACCGACTTCGGGAAGGAGCCGGCCATGGACCTCCATCTTGGACGTCTGGCGTTCCAATGGGCACGTGCGCAAAGACGCGCTCGACGGTTGCCGGCGCCGCACCGCTAGCACTGGGAGCTCGCAGGTGGAAACTTTCTGTGGTGCGCGCAAGTTGCTCGTACTGTAGCGCGAGCTGAACGACACGGGTTAAAGTGGGTACCGCCGTCCCCACACACTCTCGAAGGATGCGGTCTTGGACCCGCTTAGAGTCCAACCCCTCCAAAAAGATCTCAGCAAGCCTCTCTTCCAAAGCGTCTCCATAAGAACAAAAAGACCCTTGGCGTCGCAGAGCGGTCAAGTACTCCGAGACGGTTTCTCCCGGGCGTTGGACGCGAGCGCGAAGCTTTTGGCGTTCCAGCGCGATACACCCAGAAAACTCAAAGTGCTTCTCGATAGCACTCAAAAAGACTTCAAAAACATCGCCTTCCTCGGAAGCGGGAGTCTCATCGAGCTGAAAAGCGTCAACAATTCTCTGGCCCTCAGCCCCAAGCATGGAAAACAAGATCGCCTTTTTTCGACTAGGCGCAACACTGTCCAAGCCGGACGCCTCAAGGAACATCAAGAAAGCACGTTTCCACGCGGGCCATGCACGCTCGGGCTTGCCCGGAACTGGCAAGAAGTCGGGCGGTGATGGAACCGGCGCGAGCGCTGACATGCCGGCAGCTACAGGAGTCTGTGTTCCATTATCCATTATCTATGATTATCATTATCCATGATATGTATCCATTATTTCCATGATATGTTGTCCATTTTCCATGATATGTTATAGAAGGTTGTAGGAAACGATGCAAAAACACTGGAAACTCACATCTTACGTTCTCACGAGACGCACGCTGAAGGGAAGCAGCTGTCAGGGCCCATTCTGACTAGCCATCGAACGCGTTCCAAGTGGAACGAAATGGATCGAAGAGAAAAAAAAAATCGCGTCGGCTCTCACGGCCAGTGCACCGAGACGCGGAGAGAACTACGGTTAACCACCTCGTCGCCAAAATTTGTAGTAATCTCACTCACATGACGTGGCCGGGTAGGAAGCCGCGGCCCCGCGCGTTCGGGGCTCACGAAGAATGAGACAAAGACATGTTGCCTGGTGGGTGTCCCGTAGTTCTCTGACGTCGCTGACGGACGGCGGCTCTTTTATTAACATATGTCACGTGACATCATAGATGCATAAACACACATAAAACAAGATAAGACAACTCGATAAACCCACCATAAAAGCATACTAGACAGAACACACGTTGCGCCATCTGGTGGCAAAATCACTTATCACAGATCACTACACATGGCTACGACGCACTTCTGGCTACGACGCGGCGGACTTTTCTGCTACGCACTTGGCGGTCGCACCTGCTGCCCTGGCGGAGAGTGAGGGAGATAACGGACCCTATATAAGGCGGGGCGTGAGGCGGCTCCAGTTGTTCTCTTGGATTTGACGACTGTATCGCTACCATGTAATTAAACCGTTCGTTACGTTACCAATTCTCCCACCTCCACTGGACCCCTGGGTTCTTCACTTCGGGGAATGGTCGTCGTCACGAGCCAGGAAGCCTCCGGACGTGCGGCTTAAACCCCGCCTCGAACAGCCCGCAGAGGACTTGGCTCCCGGATACCAAGCTTTGTCCATCACCCTTCCTCTGGAGGCCAAACTTCACGTCCGACCCCCCTTCGGCTGTGGAGTCTTCCGTCCGCTAACTCGCAAACTTGGGACCCCTTACGGCTGTGGAGGAGTTCGGCTCGCCCGCCTTTGTGTGGGTCCTTGTTTGTCGAGTTTGGCTGTGGTCGGGGCACCCGCTGAAGGTGTGGTCGAGGAGGACGGCAGGGGAAGTCGCCAGAGGTCGGAAGTATCCCCCCCCCCCCCCCCCCAAAGTGTAATTTCTTATGTGTGTATTCTAATATTTAACTTTATGTAAGTTGTTTAATAAATCTTTATTTGGACTAACCGAGCCAAGTGTAAAAGCCCCATTTCTACGCGGAAATACTGACAAAAGAGACAGCGCCGTTACCTCGAACTTTGTTGACTCTCGGGCAAACGTGTGGCATGTTCGTCAATAACCACGCCATTATACAGACCCAAGGAACCTACTTTTTTTCCACGTGATAATTTCAAAGGGGAAACCTAGAGATGGGTCGCTCAGGACCGAGCTGGATCTTCTGAGCCGCTCTTTTTAAAGAGCGAGTGAGCCGTGGCTCAGTATGCTTCGGTCTATTTTCTACTAACAGATCGGTTTGGTAAATGGCGCATTTTGTTTCTCTGATGTAATTTCCACTGTGTTTTTGTACTGCACTGCTGAACTGTACGAGGGGGCAGAGGCCCTGTCAGGCACCAAGCCTTTATCTCTGTCCCCCACGCGGAACTTTCCGCAAAACAAATAAAAAAAAAAAAAAAAGTGAGCGGCGGTCTTTTTGGGGAGCCAGGTTCTCTCTCGTTGCCGTGCCAAATCCCGACAGTCCCGAGTCAGAGCCGGGTCAGGGCTGGGCTGGCTGGGCATTGGCCGGGTCTTTTGCCGGGTGTGATTTGCACGCCATCTATTAGTAGTGCGGGAAAGCAACTCCATTCCGTTCCTGCTGCCATGACGACGAAAACAGCGTTTTTGTTGACAAAAGTGGCACCTTCCTGCTAGGGCCGTAACTGAATGGGGCTTTGGCGCTAGCGTCGACGGAGCCTCTGCGGAGCCTATGGTAGCCATGCGGAGATTAACCACTCATTGGTTCACGGCTTGGCTTCACCTCGAGCTCGCTCATATGCTGTAATGCCTGATTACCCGCTTCGAAAGAAACACCAACGAATGTCTTCAAGCACTTCGTTTAACTCTTTCCTGCCCACGCCTATTCCCATCGATAGCCCACTATCGACAGTATACGGTTCGGGACATCTACGGGCACGGCTCAGTGAACGAGAGAGAGAGCGGACTTTCTCCGAAAGAACCACGGCTCACTCGTTCTTTAAAGGAGCGGCTCAAAAAGATCAGGCTCGCTCCTGAGCGACCTAGTCACCGAAGTGAGCCGGTGAGCCGTTCAAATGTACCGGTTCATTTCAGTGAGCTGAACCGTTCCGAGCCGCTCACTGAAGTGAGCCGTTTTGCCCATCTCTAGGGAAACCCACAGCTTACGCCATCTGTTAGCGGCTTACAGCAGCGCTGCCATGAAGCCCAGGTATTTATTATAGAAATATGTTCATAACTCCGAAACATTGCGCTTTGAACAATTCGCCATGCTACTGTTCAATTTTATCATATACCGCTATTCTTATGGCAAAATTTCAAGATGATGATGTGTAAACTGCAGGTTCCTAAGTGGAATGAACATTTTGATGTATGTCGACTACGGATAGGATCCAAGTTAATCGAGCTGTACAGTTCATTCTTGGATATAAACAACTCGTTATGGTTGTAAAAATTAAATAAGATCCTTTTCCAATATTATGGCAGATTCTATAGTGTCTGCGATGTGTATTACATATGTAAAAAAAAATTAATTTCGGAAGCATCTCACGCAATTTTTTAAGAAACAGCAATGTTCAAACGAGCACGACTCAAAAATACAGCAAAATACAAGCCTTGTCATTCGACTGGAGTAATTCAGAAGACTCTAAATTGTACCTGGTGCATTTTATTCTTTCTCAAAATTATTTTCTTGTGTTATTGATACCAATATGTCAAATAAAGTGGAGTCCTTCTCGTTTAGTCTTTTACGATAATTTCCAGTATTATGCTACTACAGACATCAATAATCTAGCAAACAAAAAACAACTGTTTGTAATACGACAATATAAAACGTTAAAAATGTTTTTAAAATATTCTTGCTAATTAATAATGGTATGCGATTATAACAGTGAGTTTTATTGTAAGGAATGGAAGCACTGCGGTTAATAAACGACTTATGAGAGGACGAATGTACTTGTGAACTTAACATTCACATGTCAAAAGTAATATTTAGACACGTACCGAATGTTTGCATTAATTAATTATCCCAATCGCCCTGCATGCAAACAGCAAAAACAATATTGAAAAAGAGCGTATTAAAACATCCGACATGATATCAGATTCTGCGAAGAAAGCTGAAGCCCAATATTTTGGTATACCACCGGCTCGTAGTCGGTGACTTTAAAGTTTGTATTTCGCCACCAGTTGGGAACTCGGCCGATCTCAAAAAGTTCCTGTATGAGGCGCGAGGGCCCGAATTCGAAATGATGAAAATACTCTAACCACGTTCACTTCGAGACAAGTTTTCACAAAGATGGCTCATTTTTGAGGATTTCTCATAACAGCAGCTTGTTATCGAGGGACCTAAAATTTGTATTTCATCACTAGTTAAGTTCTCAGCCGACCTTAAACAGGTTCCTCAATAAAGCGCGTGTGCCAAAATTAAAAAAAAAAAGATGAACGAATATGTAAAAACGGACGAACCAAACCGTACTTTGAGACGATGATACTCGAAATGGTGTTGAGTTTGATGATTTGGCAAGATGGACGCGGCTATTAAAGTTATCCGTGTTTTCACACCGCCAGCCTTGCAACCTTTCGCAAGAGTGGTAACCTTAGCGCACCCTGCGATATTTTCTAAAGTTTACTTGTTGAGTGGTTTTCGATGACGCTCCACAAGCTCCTAATTTGAAAAAAATATGTTTATTTTTACTAATTAAAATTATTCGACACATTTTAGTTAATTATTCAACTCATCGTTACGATTAGCCCCCCATATAATGTCCCCCTGGTTTTTAACTTACAATTGTGTTCAGATAAGGCCGATTCACACGACGGATTTATCGGCGGACGGATTGATCACGTGACGACATGTCCGTGGTTCGTCCGTCTCTCAACCGCATCCACACGAGGGAGACGACGAGCAGACGCCAGCGAGGACGGACCGAACCTGTTTGCCACCCCACAGTGCCGCGAAACTCCAACATCGCACCGTGGCACCACTGTCCGAGAGAGATATCGACGTTTGCTATCGCGATAAATAATTGTACGCCGCTGTTACGTACAGATCGAGACAAAACACCTTGATAGGCTTCGAGCGAAGTACCACTAGCTTTACTAACCCAAGGCATGACTGTAACACAGTCATGGTCCTGCTCGAGAAGGGTTCGGCGAAGCGACGAAGTTCTGGACCCGCGGAGGGGCGTTTGTTCACGTACGCCGCGCTCGTGCACAACACTCAGGTGCACCACAGCCACAAGAGAGGTCTTGTTCGGTGAAATCCGGATTGGATGTGCAAGAATTTTTGTGGCGTGCTAGACGAGTTTTGAGAGGAGCTTCTTGACACGGACCAGAAGGAGTACCAGAACCTGCGTCGCGCCAGCCGGACAAAGGTTCTGCAGCGTCCTGCACGCGTGGAACCAAGAATCGAGCGACAAAATGAACCAGCGAACGGACAAAACACAACGATGCGCCATTGTTGTTTTAATCGTCCTAAAAAGAAAAAAAAAAAAGAAAACGTTCTATCGTACGTTGCCAGACTAAACGCTTTTCTAGTCAATCTCCCGCCAACAATCCACGAGTGAAAAAGGCGCTCCACTATCAGTCCGTGCGTCCGCGGACGAGGCGCGTATCGCAGAAATCGGTGATGTGCCGGTCACGTGGTACACAGGTCCGCGGACGAAAATCGCGATTCGGTCCGTCGTGTGAATTGGCCAATAACTTGGTCATATAGGGGTCACGCCTATTTTTTGTTTTCAATTAATCTTTTTCATGAGATATAGAAATGTGTCCACACAACGGTGAAAGCTTTACTTTTGCAAAAAAAGTTCTTGGATACGTGAGAAAAAATCGCACGTAAAATTAAGTTGAAAACAGGACTTCCAGTTGCGCGTTTACGCAACTTTGAAGGTACTTGGAACAAAGAATACAACTGTCTACGTTATCAAATTTTTTATACCGTACGCACACACACTTTACTACTAGGATTAATCAAATATGTTTTATTTGATCCTATGATTAAAACAATAAAAATGCAAATTTTGCTTTTCTAGAAACTCTTTTGTGATAAGGCAGTTTGGGCGAATTTTTAGGACACCTTAAAATTAAACATTCCAACTGAATTTGTTTTTGTCCGGAGAACGCCGTTAATTGCACATTTTGAAAAAAAAAAAAAGATAATATAGCGTTCTACTACTGTAACTGGGTGATTTCATCTCAACTCAGACACAAATTTTGGGTCGAAATTTTAATTTTTTTTGAAAAAATACATGTTATTGGGCAATTCCTATAATAAAAGAAGACGCAAACGGCAAGTTCGTAAGATTTGTTTTTCTCAAGTTATGGACCGTTGAAGCGGCCAAGGTGGAAAAAGAAACTCGTTTTTCCAGCTTATCGGGGGTGCCATATTTCACTCCATCCCTTTTCCATACTTTTTACGCTACATCAATATAACTTTTTGGGAACACTCTCGACATATGCTTTTTTTCTTCTAATTAAGCGTCTAGGTCACAACATTCTTAATGTACTTTGTTTTATTTGTCTAACCGCCTCTCTGCAACGATATTTGACGAAGTTCAGCAAGCTGTGCTGTCTGACCTAATCAACGGATTTTTATGATCTTTACATCACCTTAAAGGGGTACTCCGGCGATTTTTTGAGCTACCTCAACTACCTATATTTTCTGACTCCCCGCCCTCTACCCTTTCTGGTATGCTATTTAGTATCGCGAAATTCATAATAATTATTGTGAAATCGGAAAATGAAAATGATGCAAAAGCCAACATTCGAATATACCCGCACTTTTCAGTGCCGTGACGTCAGTGGCGGGCAGGCTTGCCAGTCGAGCAAGCAGTCTAAAAAGTAGATTATGCCTATCATTTGTTCCGTGCTGGAGTGCGGGGATTGGAGCGAGCTTCCAAAGCATTCATTTGACACCATGAAACTGCTTCGAATCAGTTGGGAACAAATACTACAGCCCAAAGAGTGAACCCCTGCCTTCCACTGACGTCACTTTTTCGTTGTTGCCAGAGACTTTTAGTTTGAAAAAAAAAACGGTGAGGACCAAAATTGTAAATTCCATAACTTTGTGAAAAAAAAAATTATTTTGACCTAATATTTGGGATACTATTTTAGCGATGTTGTTTGGCGAGTTTAGCAAAATTTCAAGCAAATCGGGGACCATGAAGAAATCGCCGGAGTACCCCTTTAAAGCTCCAATTCAGTTCTTTCTTTTCAGTATAATTTCAATATTGTGCGAAAAATATATAATGCGCTACATGTGCCTGAAAAACGGAAATTTAAAAACACTAGCAAGCTTGTAGTCGATTTTCTGAAAACAAAAACACCTTTTATTTTTTTATTTTTTATTCACAGTTAGGTAATATAGTAGTCTATCAGGCACTACTAGCAGAAATTGTAATATATTGTTTGTATGGCCGCTATTAAGACTCGGATCTTGTGCTATGTCGTTTTGAACGGGACTTCGCACAGGCGCTCTGCTGAGCAGAGTTTTGTGCCATGTAAAGTTTTCTACTTATCGTTAGCAGTTACCTCAATATCCAACCATAAACAATAATAAAAATTGGAGTAGAGTATTTAAAAAAAAAATTACTTAGAAGTTCGTATCCACAAGTGCGGGCCACCCAGCGCTTACTTCCTCTCAATAAAGGGGGAATGCAGATCGTGAGAGAATTCCTCTGAGGCCTTTTGCTTTCGGCTTTGAGTTTGAAATACCGAACTTGATATGTAACTGTCATATTTCATTATGTCAAACAGATATGCAGTGTATATACTTTTGCATTATTTCGTATCTTACGCTTAGGAAGTACGGTTGATTTTGTGCGCATACGGAGTCTTTCATAAAATAACAAGCATTTCGTAGCGTGTAAGGCTTCAAACGTGTTAGTCATGCGTTTAGGTTTCATTTCTATTTTCAGTGATTCCTGCCAGGTTACTTATACTTTTTCCTCTTGACTTAAGTTTGTCCGGGAGTCTAGATGTTACGTATCTTCTCCGTCAATACATAGGGCCAAGCTCACACACCATGCAAATCACGCCAGTGCCAACGAAATAAATATCGTTAGGATAAATATTGTTGGTTCACTGGCTTTTACGCTCAGATATTGAGGTAAGTACTAACATTAAATAGAAAACCTTATATAGGTCAAAATGCTGCTCAGCTGAGCGTCTATGCGAAGTCCCGTTCAAAACTCATAGCACGAGATTCGAGTCCTAATAGCGGCCATACAAACAATATATTACAATTTCTGCTGGTTGTTCCTGACAGACTACTATATTACCTAACTGTAAATAAAAAATGAAAGAAATGAAAGGTGTTTTGTTTTAGAAAATCGACCTCAAACTTGCAAGTATTTCTAAATATTCGTTTTCAGGCAAATGCTCCGCGTTATATGTTTAGTGCAAAATATTCAAATTATATTTAAAAGAAAGAGCTTAATTGGAGATTTACGATGATCTAAAAATCATAATCATAAAAATATATTGAATAGGTTCTGCTTATTTTACTTTATAAAGCACTGCAATAGGTAGCTAGAGAAAAGCAATTATCCAAAAGAAAAGGTAGGCTTTTTAGAAAATCAACCTCCAATTCGCACATTTTTTTAAATAGTCCGTGCTTTACGAAAAAATACTGTCCTTTCCCTTTTACACACAACATCAAATTTGTTATCATCAGAAGGAGTATACTCTAAGTTCTCTGAAAATACTAAATATGTTAATACACCTCATATAGGTCACAGGAAAGAGCTGGTAAACTTTCACAAATATTGTCCAAAAACGTCATATTGACAAATGTTCTAAAATATATTTCTTATAAATAATCGTGTTACAATATTTATCAGAGAATAAGTGTGTTCACAGGTATCTATTAAAAAAATAAGAGGCGCCAATTTTGAATTAGTGTATTTGGCGAGTAAGTTGATTTACTGACAAAACAGTCAAACAAAATCAGATTTCAAGCTCTTATAGCTGCCATACAAACACAATTTTACATTTTCTATTTATATTACATTTTAAAGCACTGCAATAGCTTGCTAGAGAAAAAATATCAGCCGATTAAAGGGTGGGTTTTTTAGAAAATGACCTCCAATTTGCCAATATTTTGAAATAGTCCTTGCTTTACGAGAACACACTGCCCTTTCTCTTTTACACACAACGTTAAATTTCTTATCAATAGAAAGAGTAAGCCCTTAACATTCTGAAAATACTAAATATGTTACGATATCTCGAATAGGTCACACGGAAGAGCTGGTCAAACTTTGACAAATATTGTCAAAGGGGCACACTTCGACAATATTTAAAACAGAAGTGAAGATAAATAATCACAATAAAATTATTGGCCATAAAACATCCCTATTCTGAGACTGGCCCAAAAAAGTTACACTGCACTACCAAAAACGAGGAAAAAGTAGAAAGGAGTGAAATATGACACCTCCGACAGGCGAGAGAAAGGTCAGTTTGCGCCCCGGCTGCTTAACATATCCATAACTCGAGAACGAAAAATCGCCATAACCTGCGGTTTGCTCTCCCTGTCACAGAAGAGATTTCCCCAAAACATATATTTTATTGTTCAAAATTCAAAATTCGACCCCAAAAATGTGCCTGAGTTGAGATGAAACCTCCCATATCTATATGCACTGCATATCTGTTTGACATGACAAATATGACAATTACATATGATATGTGACATCCTGTGACATTAGGCTTCTTGAGATGTCTGTGGGACCACGGCATAGGTGTATTTGGTATTTGAAACTCAAATCAGAAAGCAAAAGGCCCCAGAGGAATTCTCTAACGATCTGCATTCCCACGTATTGAGAGGAAGTACGCGCTGGGGGGATGCCTGCACTTGTGGATGCGGACTTCTAGGTAACTTTTTTTAAGTACACAACTCAAAATGCTATTAACGTTTATGGTTGGGTATTGAGGTAACTGCTAACGAAAAGTATAAATCCTTACATAGGCCAAACTTCTGCTCAGCAGAGCGCCTGTGCGAAGTTCCGTTCAAAACGTTCATAGCACGAGATTCGTGTCTTAATAGCGGCCATACAAACAATATATTACAATTTCTGTCGGTAGTTCCTGATAGACTATTTTATTACCTAACTATGAATAAAAAGTTAAGTAAATAAAAGGTGTTTTGTTTTTAGAAAATCGACTCCAAACTTGCTAGTTTTTCGAAATATCCGTTTTTTAGGCACATGCAGTGCATTATATATTTATTGCAGAATATTGAAATTGTACTCAAAAGAAAGAGCTTAATTGGAGCTTTACGGTTATGTAAAGATCATAAAAATATGTTGATTAGGTCAGACAGCACAGCTTGCTGAACCTCGTCAAATATCGTCGCAGAGAGGCGGTTTGACAAATAAAAAAAAAAAAACATTAAAAATGTTGCGACCTAGACGCTTAATTAGCAGAAACAAAGCATATGTCGAGAGTGTTCTCAAAAAGTTATATTGATAAAGCGTAAAAAGTAAAAAAAGGGGATGGAGGGAAATATGGTACCCCCGACAGGCTGGAAAAACGACAGTTTCCACCTAGGCCGCTTCAACGGTCCATAACTTGAGAACAAAAAAAATCAGACGAACTTGCCTTTTGCGTCTTCTTTTATTATAAGAATTGCCCGATAACATGCATTTCTTTCAAAAAAATTTAAAATTCGACCCAAAATTCGGGCCTGAGTTGAGATGAAATCCCCCAACTATATTTTTTTATTGCGCCCAAACATTTTTTCAAAAATTAAACAAAAAAAAAAGAAGTATTTTGTGCTTCAAATAAAAAGTGATCATCCTCGATTTTTTTCTAACTTTATTCCGCAGATCTTTTACAACCAAAAATTTCATATCTGCAAAAAAAAAAAAAAAAAAAAAAAACAACAACAACTTCTGAGGACACCTAAGCATTTTTTATGAGTTGTGATTGCGAAAGCATGAATGTGTTTCTTCCGCTCTTTTAGTTCGTCTGCGATGTACTCGAGTAGAGGGCCCCGTTTCGCTAAAGCCCCTCTATCCTGAGAAAAGTGGCGCCATTCATTGTAGTGGAAATTCTCAAGACACGTGCCGCGTGCCACTTCTGGGAAGAACATGGGTTGAAATCTATACTTCGTTTCACTTTATCTGCGAGCGAAGCCAAAGCTAGAAGCGCGAGACCACCGCTTTTTGCGTTTCTCCCCAGCTCGCGCGCTCGAGCAAAGCCTGAACGCACGAAGCTTTCGTGCTCGCGCTTCCAGCTTTTCCTTCGTTCGCACATAAGGTGAAACGAAGTATAGCACAGTGCTGCGCTGTGCCGCCATAATCTTCCCAGAGCTGCACGTTGCACGTGCCCCGTGCATCGACGCACCTTGCGCTACTTTTGAAACATGAAGGGGCTTTACGTTTCGCTACAGCCGAGGTTGCGGCCGGCGGCCGAGCGCGCGCTCTCGTGAAGCGCCCGCCACTGATGCCATACAAGGCGCAGGTGCTTTTGTACAGGCACAAGCAAGAAACATTATACATGTCTGCCTGCCGCACGTTGCAGATAGCAAGCTTAAAGGGACGATGCAACGATTTTTGTATTTTGCGCAAATACCGCTTAGAACGGATCCCTGACGTTAAGGACCGGTGAAATACCCGTTCGTTTTTCACCACACACAATCGAAGTCGCAGAAAAACATAAAGAAAAACGAGCAGCGTTCACCCCCTCAACTCGCAGCCAGAACAAGCGGCCACGTGATCTGGAGCCGATTATATGCCGCCAATGTTGATCATAGCCACGCGCTGGGGTTGGCAAGGCACAGGACACGCGCTGAGTTCCAGACATTGTTATGGTTCGGCTATTGTCGTCATTGCAGCGATTGGACACGGGCCACTACCCGAATGCTTCTCGAGCTAGTAATTATCACGAGCCCAAATCGAGTGCCCACGCAATGCTCGGGTCCAATCTATGAGCCGCATTCAAATATCGTCACTGGGCGGTACTGCTACCGCCCAGCTACGTCATCAGGTTTTGCGAAGGAGAGATTGAATGAAAACACTCGGTTTTGTCCTCGAAAATACAGCGCAACAAAGGCGTTTCTTGGTCAGTAGCGTTGCGTGCGAGTATCCTTGAGTCCCACTAGTGCCAGTAAGCTCGTGTAAAGTGAAAAACATTCCAATTGAATATTGTTGCACCGCCCCTTTAAAGCATTTCGAAAAAAAAAAAAAGAGTAGAACAAAGCCATGAGGGGGCCTGGAATTCAGCCATTTCACATGAGTAAATATGATAAGTCGAGTCAAAAGGATTCCTAGCACGTGGCACAGAGTGCACTTTGGATGTAAAGAAACTCTGATGGCGTTTCGCACGCTCTCTAAATATCCACACAACCACAATTATTATTAGATCGCTTGCGGTTTTCAGTGTCCACGCTCACAGTTTCTTATCAAGAGCGTACCTCTTCCAAATTAACAAGTGCAGATTTTTAGGGGCGAAGCTCTTTAGGGGCTAGCCATGTCCGTATGTCCGTCCGCCGTAGGCCGGCGTCGGGTGCTCGTGCTTCTGCTCGTGAGATCACGTGCTCACGTGCTCGTGTAGGGCAAAAAAAAAATGGAAAAAAAAATATAAAACAATTATGAAAAAAGAAAAAGAAGAAAAAAAAAAGAGTAGGGGGTTCTGAGATGCCATCCCATCTGTCTGCTTGAAAAAAGAAAAAGAAGAAAACCATACATTCTCCTACTGCCATGAATGAAAAGGACCGAAAAGCTCGGCATGCAGCGCCTCAGTGTCTACGTAGACAGCAAGCTGCTCCGGAGACCAGGGCGCAAGAAGCTGCTGCACAGCGTCAAAAACGCCAAGCGGACCCGGAGTTGAGAGCTCGGGAAGCGGCGGCAAAGCGTCAACGCCGACAGCAAGCAGCAATACCTATGACCAAAATCAGTATCATCAGCACCACCCGAGCTTCGCCCCAATCAACATCATTCACCACGTGGAGATGCGGTCTTTTTCAGTATGTGTCCTTCCACTCTTAAACACATCATCACCACCCCCATCCCCCCCTCCCCCCCCCCCCCCCCCCCCCCAAACCAGTAGATTTTTGGATTGGGGGGTAAAAATCGGGCGCTTTGTACCAAGATGTTAATCCGGGAGAAATCGGGGGTTTTCAAAGAAATATTCTGGAATTCTTATTTTTTAAAGTGATATTCAGAAATATATAAGTATAACAAACAATATTTACTTTAATAAATTTAAGTATAAATATAGGGTGGTTCAAGTCACCAGGCTCGATCTAAAATGGACCGTAAAAATCGACGCCTGCACCTAGCCATCTAAACTTTTCGTCAAAGGTGTATTTCACAGGTAGGTTTTTCCTTGTAAAATTACACAGCGTAGTTCTCTTTTAGTAAAAAATATGGCCAAGAAACTTCCCAGGGTCTACGGCGGGCGGCAACCCAGACGACCAAGTCCAGTAGCGGGGTGTGTTTGGCGTTCGTATTGGTAGATGGCGTCGGGAGCAGCGTCTGAAGGTGCAGCCGATTACCGAAAGAAAGCAGACGACACGCAGACGAAATCCGTCGGCAGCAAAAGTGCTGCCGTTGCGTTTATTTTTTTTACTTTAAGTTTTGCTTTTATTGTTAGCATTTATTTTTTAACCGAAGGTACATTTCAAAAAGATTATATTCATTTTAAGAAACCACGGTGGTCGCGAGCCGTCGCGATAAGGATGTAGTGCCATCTATCATACGAACGCCAAACACACCCCGCTACTGGACCCCTGTCGTCTGCGTTGCTGCCCGCCGTAGACCCTGGCAAGTTTCTTGGCCTTATTTCTTACAGAAAGAGAGCTACGCTTTGTAATATTACAAGAAAAAACCGACCTGTGAATTACACCTTTGACGAAAAGTGTAGATGGCTGCGTGCAGGCGTCGATTTTTACGGCCCATTTTAGATCGGGCCTGGTTACTTGAACCACCCTATACTATATATATATATATATATATATATATATATATATATATATATATATATATATATATATATTTTTTTTTTTTTTTATATATATATAACAATTAAGTTAGTAAAGTACACAAAATGTATTGGAGCATGGTATAAGAGCTCACTTGGGCTTTTCGATTTTTCATAATCCTCGTTGCTTACATAATCTTATGCATGTGCAGCATCTCAGTCTGTATAGTTGTGCCCATTTTGTTTTGACTCATGAATTCAGAGAATGTTCTCTCAACATCACGGCTTACCCGTACATTTTCAATGCACAAAAATATCACCTCAGTTTGACACGAACAAAACAACTGCTCTTCCTTTCGAAACTAATTTTTGAAAGTATAGTTTTTCAGCCTTACCATTAATTTTTTTTTTTTGCTGGCTGAAACAGGAAGAGAAGGGCAATAAAACCTACATTTTGGAACTCAATCTACAGTGTCACAAAAAAAATACAGCTTTTTTTTTACCGAAAAAATAAACTAGGCATTTCCGAACGCTCATTCTCCGCCCAAAGGTAGCGCTAGAGGTCACAACCAGATGCCAAAGTTTCAGCCGGATCCGATAACTTAATCAAAAGTTATAAGTGATTTTCTGAAAATTTCAATGGGAAAATGGCGGCCGACGAAGTTTTCGAATACATGGGGCTCTATAGCGCCAGAAACCGAAAACGGGCAAAGATGGGCTCCATTTTCCCATTGAAATTTTCAGAAAATCACTTATAGCTTGTGATTAAGTTATCGGATCGGGCTGAAACTTTGGCATCTGGTTGTGACCTCTTGCGCTCCCTTTGGGCGTATAATAAGCGTTTGGCAATGCCTAATTTATTTTTGCTGTAAAAAAAAACTGTAATTTTTTTTGTGACACTTTGTATGTTATAGCAGTTCACTGAAGCCAACAAAATCGTTTCCGAGGTCTGGATCCAGCGCACGTATTCCTACTAGCCCTTTGTTTCCCAAAAAATATTTTCGAAGCAGTCATTTGAAAAATGGTGGAATTCTATTTTAGATTTTATGGAAAAATCAGGTTAAACCCAATTTTCAAGAAATGTGTTCGGGGTGTAAATATTGGGGAATATCTAGTTTTACGCGAAGACGAAGTACCCTAAGTATATACATCTGCAGACCTCGTTTGCTTCGAGGACAGCGAGATTAGGTTGCGCTGCAAGCCTCACTTCACGGTAGAGAAGACCGTTCCGAGGTCCTCGCCTTACTACGCAAATGTGCAGAAAAGTCGAAACAAATCACAAAGGGGGTTCAAGGTTCTTGAAATAATTTCAGAAAAGAAACCCGTTAGAATCTCCTCGTGAAAGCTGACGTTCTTCCAAGAAAATTGGCTTCTTAGCGAAACACCCGGGCGAAGTGAGGGAGGGAGCAAGGGGAATGTGTTGTAGAAAGTTCAAACTGAGAGTTAAATGTTCTCAAAGTTCTAAGAGGACGTAAATTACACAGAGGTATAGAAGAACGAATGAATAAAACGACTAGATTGAGAGTGGGCGAAAGAGGGCAAATGTGGGGAACTACAATATACTCTTTTCTTAACACGATCAAGCAACATTGGTGGCAACCATTCCTTGGACACGAGGCGCGTGACTGGGTCTGAGTCCTGGCCGACCGCTGACGCTGCGTTCGTGTTCAATACGTGCTCAGAGTGCGTGGTAAAAGAATGCTGAATTCGGATAATTGGCGTAGCAGCAATAGATCGTGCCCACTTTTGAAATATGTCTATAACACTCGATCACCTATGTCGAAGTCAACTAAAAGGTTCAGCAACGTTTACTGCAACGCTCGATGGTGATGAGCTGGTTCACCAGGGGAGGAGACGAGGCCGTAGTCTTCAGGGTGGCACATCCAGAGTCGTCGGTGAGAAAAGTGTTGCGTTGGATGTCATTCTGAAGCTCTCGTGAGGTTCTTTTCTGAGACTGTGTAAAAGCTTTCTTTAGGTGTAGCATTCAAAACTTTACTGCGCTGTAGGGTACTATTGTCCTGGTGGTATATTGCTTTGTGCGATAAGATTCGCCCATTGTCACACATGTGTGACGGAAATCTCGCAAAGTACCTTCCCTGCTTGTTGACACAAAAGTGACTTTGGCAGTCTCCCAGCACCTGGACCAGCTCGAGAAGTGAGATTTTCAGAACCAGCTCAGTCACCGATGACTTCCGTAATGCTCTTCGGGATGAAATGCTAACGTTAGGCACTAGGCTTGTTTTAAAAATGAGCACCGGGGCTTTACGTTGCCGAATAACTGAGGCTATGAGTGACGCATCAAGACGCATTTAGAAGGAATGATTCAGCGTTCGAGCACTCTACTTTGGACTGTGGAGGTCGAAACGGAATGTCAACGCCACGTGTTTTGTTGTTGTTGCTTTTGAACGATACGCAGGTGATCAAAGTCTCGTTCGATTTACTTTTACGGGGGTACACAGGTCTACTTACAGCGTGTGTATTAAACTAGATTGCTCCCAAACTTCGAATTGAGTTGTGTACATCGATAAGGTGTACTACTAGGGGTGAAGCCTAGTTGAAGGCATAAGATACCGATGTTCTGAGCGTGGCTCTCGGCGCTAGGCCACTGCCTAATTGTAGTGGGAAGTGTGTCCGTATCCTGCTAACAGACGCAAATCCCTACACAATATCACTATTCATTCTCGTAACGCTGCATGTTGCGCAAAACTAGAATAGTGGAAGTGCAATGAAAAAAATTTTAAATAAAATTACAGTTTCTTTTTCTTCTTTTTTTTTTGTTTCCCCACACTGCATAACAGGAGATTCTATTTCGTGACACGGAAAGTTGCTTTTGAGGTTTAGATTCGGACCATAGAGGTGGGATTGGTTAAACAAGGAAAGAAGACGTTACTCGCAGGCTTTTCATAGACCCGAAAAACAAACAAAAACGGATGAAAACAAGACAGCAAATTGTTTTCATCGGCTAACCGAAGCTGCTTTCTGCAGCCAGTCGCTGACGATCAGGCGTCAAAAAAGATTACAATTACGAAAAGTCGTGGCAAGGTGTACTTGACACGTCCGCGAGCTATCCTTGTTAATTGGTCAGGTAGCTAGATGAGAGTGTGCTGCCTCTTTCACCGACGCTAAATCAGAAAAAACCCAGACCAACGATCGTCGTGTTTAAGATTCAGACTGAGCGCCGTTTCCCATCCATTTCTTTTTATCCCGTAATTTAATCGAGACGGCGGCGTACCTCTTATTGGCTTAAAAAAAAAAGAAATATCTATTACTTCCTGGCTCTCGCGTAGAGACGCCGGACTCGCGTTGTTCGCGCACCCGTACGCAAACACGCCGATGCACATCCGTCGGTTCTCCGCGCCGTTCTTTCCTCCGTCGGCCCCTCCCCTTCCCTCCTCTTCCGCATCCCTTCCTCTTCCTCCAGCCGCGCGCCACGAAGCGGGATCAGCCTGACCTGGTTTCCCAGGCTCTTCCTAACGGCTCGGACCAGCGCCGGACGACGCAACAATCGCCTGTCCGCTCTGTTCGTCCCTAAGCTCACGGTGCGGTAAAAGCTACGCTTTCGCCAGACCCATCGACCGCCTCCCTTTCTCCACGTGACCGCTCCCTCCGCGTGTCGTGGGTATGGGGCGGCATCGCCGTCACGTGGCCAAAGATATACGCCTAACCGGTCCCACGAGCACGTAGCCTCGCGCCGCGTTGTCAGCTTAGGAGCGAACGGAATGTAGTAAGGCGCCGAGGGGCGGGCACCGAGACCACTCAAGGAACAAATCGGACTTCATTAGTTTCCCGAGCCAAGCAGGCAGCGTCGAGGCGCTTCGCTCGGCGGCCGCTGGGCGGGTGGGCTTAAAACAGCGACGCTTCCATTCCAGGCTTGCATGCATCTCGTGAACGCACACAAAAAGTAGTCGCTTGATATAGGGGTGCACGGGCGACGGCCGTGTGCGGGTCGCCTAGTTCGTCGTCTGGAAAGGGTTACGGTGCTAATGGAAGGCAGCGCGTCGCTTTGAATTATTTAGAGATGAGGAAGAAAAGAAACAAAACGGCTTTTCGAAGATCTCCAGTTTGCTCGTTCGTTCGCGTGACCCGTCCAAGTTTCCGCCAGCCGTCGATTTGTCGCCTCGCCGCGTCGCCTAACCGTCGCGCTGCTCGAGTTTCCGCGCGAGACCGAACGGGTCGTCGATTTGAGAGATTTCGTGCGTGTTTGTACACCGCATGAGCAGGCGGCTGTGTCTGCAAGAACGAGCGTCTAGATTCTCGGTTCGTTGAAGACGCTGAAAGCCACCTAAAAGACGCGCGCCTGGTCAAGTAGTACGGGAACACTGGGCACCAACGTTAGAGCACATAGCCACCATTTTCATTGATTGAGTCTTGTAAAGGATTCGTACTTCCAGAGACGCGAGTCTCTGTTTTTTTTTTTTTATTCCTTTTTTAGCGAAATGCCGCGGCTAGTATAGAGGTGTGCGAATAGTGGTTCAAACGGCATGCGAAGCGCAAGTTCGTCTACTTCTTGC
Source organism: Ixodes persulcatus (assembly GCA_013358835.2). Classification (NCBI taxonomy): domain Eukaryota; kingdom Metazoa; phylum Arthropoda; class Arachnida; order Ixodida; family Ixodidae; genus Ixodes; species Ixodes persulcatus. Next base: position 58,555 of record JABSTQ010010275.1, read on the forward strand.
AGAGGGGTTGCGATGATGCCAGAACGTGGCTGATCGAAAGAAAACCAAAAGGGTGGACCTCGAGGCATCCAGCATTAGGGTCTACCCCCTATCCTTTCAATCAAAGCCAATCAGAGCTCGGCATTGTTCTGACGTCACTTCAACTCCGGCGCATCTAGCAGACGAATTGATCTCCGCATAGCTTTGCGTTATTTATCCTGAGCGCGATTGGAGGACCGGAGATGAGGGGGGAGTTTGGCGCTTCACGCGTAGCTCCAGCACCTCCTAGATAACAAAGCCGTAGTACTGATAGAGATGTCGTAATCAGCGAGGAACAAACACTGGTCACAGATTGGACACGAAGATTGCGTCAACGTTCGGCTCAAACTTGACTCGAAGCCGAGCGCTGAATCGGCACTCGTTTCCAATCCGTGTCCAGCGTTGGCCCTTCGCTGGTGACGCAAAAATATCAGCACTACGGCCTCGTCTTCTAGGCGGTGTTGGCAGTTGGCGCGGGGGGGTTGGAAGCGTTGTGAAAGAGGTTGGGGGGAAAGTGAGGGCGAATAGTGTATGCGCACTGGGCGCGTTTGTCACCTGGCTCTTTGAGGCAGTTGGCGCGGCGATGTGAGAGCGCCGAGCTGAGATTGGGAGGACATTGGGTAGACGCAAGGACCGGCTTTCCTTGTCTCTGCCCGTTATCTCCCTCGGACCAGAGCAAATAACGCCGTCGCTTGTTCCTCGCGCAGGGGGAGCAGTGGCGTCAGGGCCTGGCGTTCGAACGACGAACGCTGGCGTCTTCTGCTTCTGCTTTACGAAAGAGGACTTTGCCTGCAAGAGAGGGGAGTGGAAAAAGCTCGAGGTACACCTAAGAACTTCTTATGAGTGGTAAATGCGAAAGCATGGAAGCCGCTCGTCCGCTCCCTTTTTTGTCTGCTACGTACTTTTCGTCGCCGGTCAGCGCGCGTTCTCCCCTGGGCACGCTGACCTTGGACGCTCCGTGTTAACGGCGCCCTGATGGATACGCAGCGCCGTGGGGTGAGCGGTCGTGAAAACTGACGAGCGCAGCGGCCAGTGGGAGCCCCGTCGACGCGCGCCAGCCAATGGAACCGAAGGCGAAATCCATCAGCTTTTCTTCGCTCCTTTGGGATCGGGGAAACTAGTTGCCATTTTCGCGCTTCAAACTGATGACGTCAGCTCGCTCCATGGGACAGTTAATGCTTTCGTATTAATACCTCAAAATTGTACGTTGGTTTTGTCGAAAAAAATATTACCGGTTGCCTTCCAACAAACGAAGATCCTGAGGCCAAGATATCGTCTGTGCCGGATCGGGGATCAACTGCGGGGACGGAGCATTTTCGCTCTCGCGACCGCTCCCTCTCACCGCGCCTCGTCTCCTCTCTCTCTCAGTAGCGCCCCGTATATCCTTCACGGTGGAAGCCATCCTTGCAGCGTTGAAGCTATTTGATCGAAGCAGTATTTGAACGTACCTGTTCAGTCAGCAGCCTTCAGTACAAAGTTTCCAAGTGCAACAGCAGCTCTACCCAAGCGCAGTGTCGTTTACTAAAACCCTTAAAAGCGGCAGGAATCGACTGAATAACGTCACTCCTCTCCGCCAATAGATGCGTAATCGCAAAAAAAAAGTGTATGTACGCATGTCTACGATGACAACTAAGCCTTCAATCAAAAAAACGGAATCAATAAACTTACATAATAAATTGGACATTCCACCGATTCTTCCCAGCGTTGTGTACTACAATTCTTTTGTCTTAGCACGTTTATCAAAATGGTGCGTTCATCGCGTCTTTTTTTGAACCCCTCTACTTCTCTTCCTGAACGTGTCACAGCTGTGTAATTCTACAAAGAGATTTTTCATTTTCCTGGGTTGGGGAAAAGGGGGGGGGGGGGGGGGGAGGCTCTATTTTAGCCTGCCATAGCTGAAACGAGGACTTCAGTTGTTCGTTCACAATATATTTTTTAAATATCAATCCATTTGAAGGACAATTGTCAGGGAATTTTTGACCTGTCACTGGACCAATATCCGAACTTTAAAAGCTTGTAAGGAAAAGAGAGTGGGCAACAGGCCCCTTTCAAATAGTTACGAGACAAAACGGCAAAATAGTTTAATGACCTTAAACGGACGCGCCAACCCTTCAAAAAACAACATTAAGTTCCTGTAGGGTTTTATTTGCTCGGCAGTAGACCAGGAGCACCCCCCCCCCCCCCCCCCTCGTTGGCGCTCATGCTGGAAACAGAGGCAGACATCCTGGTACCGATCGTTTAACTATGGGTGCAAACACGGCATGAGGTACATGCGCTAGTAAGTTCCCTCGATCGACGCTGTCACACGTTCATAGTATCCGCGATCAAAGCATGGCGCTGGCTTTTACAGCTTCTGCTTCTTGAACTTTATTCTACTTTAAACGAAGTAAAGGCCCATTCACACTCTGCGTACGACTACATTTTCTTTACGTAGAAGGTCCTAGTTTTTCTGTTTCACAGTTCAACCGCTAAGCCGCGCAAGGTTTCGCTGGCCACTTTTGAGTAGACGGTAGATCCCCGCTTCTCTCCTTCACGCCTTTTCCGCTGGGCGGTGTCGCCATCCCTGTATCTGCATAGAGATCCCAGACTTAAGAAAGGGAGCAATGGAAAGTGATTGCAATTGAACCCGTAAGCGTGACGTCACAGCTCCAAGCAAACCGTTGCTAGGGGCGTTAGGGGCGAATACATGGGGCTGAATTTCGCTCCGAAATAATGATCGGTCAAAAATCGTACCTAGAATTTAAAAGACTAAAACAAATAGATATAGGAAGCCTAGATTTCACACTTACCACGACAGAAGTTCGCCAACGATCGGCAGTTCTGAAATATTTGCGACGGCAACTTCCGGTCCTCGAGACGTCTCGAGACGCCCGTTGCAGACGACGAACGCATGACGAACACACACGGAATGACTCAAGTATGCCGTCTGCAGCAGTTTGAATTGTTGGAAAAACGATACGATTTTTATTTTGTATTTATTTGCAACATGGCAGGCTTAAGAAACTAATCAGGTTTGCCAAAACGAATTGCATTTGCTTGCGATACCGGATACTGGCCGGCGAAAATCACCACACGCATGGAGATCTGTTAAATACAGCGACAAAAGAATCTGCTTAGAACATGTCAAAGCAGCGTCGGGTTCTCTTTCTGATTTTGCAGTTAACGTGCATTCTAATGAAGAAAATTCGTTTTTCAGGCTCTTAGTATGGATGTGTGTTTTGTAGTAATCATCACACTGAGAAAAATTATATTGATTCTTTGGTTTTATGTAAGACCCCAGATAGCGAATAAGCTCAAGAATAGCATCGGGTAAGTTATATCGACATAAATATTTGAGCGGTCTCATTTGGATTCAGGCAACGAAGTGCAGTCGTATTTCTTATTTTGCTTCAAATTTTTATATTACGTGGCGCATGTTCCAAGAAGAACAATCCTTTTTATTTTTAAAAGTCCTGACGTGTTTAGTTTCTGAGAAAAAAAAAACTCAAAGAATCAGGAAAGAACGACAAGGTTTTGACGATTGTCGAGGTTGGCGTTTTTGAATCACTCTCAATCTCAAACTATTCAAAAGAGAGCTTCTATACTTTTTTATTGTGATATATATGCAAGTAGGACAAACGACATTATAACTACTTTTTATTATTCGTCACTCCAATCTTTGTAAAAATACCCAAACATTCCTCCGCGAACAACTGTTACCTAGATCACAGAAAGTATAAAACATAGAGAGGACGAAACACAGACGACTACATTCTTTCAACTCACAACAAAGTTTATTCCAAGGAGTACGAACGCAGGATCCCCTGCGCACACTTAGGGAAAGGGGGAAAGGACAGAGGTAGAGGGGGGCAGGGGGGGGGGGGGGGTAAGAGGAAGGAAGGGCGGGTGGGAGAGGCGGATGGGTGCGTCGACCCGTTGGGTTCGGGCCGCTCACCGAGGTCGTCTAATCACCCCGGACAGCTCTTGGCTAAGATAATCTATCTCTCTATCAGAGAGGGCTAGCGATGGGGAAGATACATTGACTCCGGAGTTTTTCCGGAGTTTTTCCGGTTTTTGCAATAAAAAACTCCGGAGTCAATGTATCTTCCCCATCGCTAGCCCTCTCTGATAGAGAGATAGATTATCTTAGCCAAGAGCTGTCCGGGGTGATTAGACGACCTCGGTGAGCGGCCCGAACCCAACGGGTCGACGCACCCATCCGCCTCTCCCACCCGCCCTTCCTTCCTCTTACCCCCCCCCCCCCCCTGCCCCCCTCTACCTCTGTCCTTTCCCCCTTTCCCTAAGTGTGCGCAGGGGATCCTGCGTTCGTACTCCTTGGAATAAACTTTGTTGTGAGTTGAAAGAATGTAGTCGTCTGTGTTTCGTCCTCTCTATGTTTTATACTTTCTGTGATCTAGTACATCTTACCAACACGCTCGTTAGGAATATAACTGTTACCTAAACTGCGGATTTTTATATTTTTTTTAGTCGACTATGTTTAGTATTGCTTTTAAATTAATACCACGTGTAGAACCTTTCATTGCCTTCCACATTATGCAAACCTTGTGTCTTAATCATGTACGAGTACTGAGAAATAAATTATGAAATAGAAAAGGTTTTCACTTTTTGTTCAATTTCAGCACGCTGTGTAAACAAAAAAATTCTTTTTATCTCGTTGCGTTCTCTTCACACCCTTCTTTTAACCAGCATACATTCCCTTAGAAATATATGCACTAGTTCTGATTTTTAAGCCTCTGAATGTGTTAAAAAAGAGAAAATGCCGATAGTGAGTTTATAGGTCATAGCTGTATATTTTATTCTTTATTATAAGAATCTAAGGGACGTTTAATGGATAATCATAGAAAACAGACATTGATGTCGTTAGGCGTATTAATAACAAGTTTGCAATTCCAAACGTATAAACACTATAAAATCGCAACTGCCAAAAGCGGGTTTTCAGGCAATTTCCGCCGGTGCCATGATTAGAGAGGCTTCAAGCCTAAACCCTACATAATCTATACTATGTTATAAATGTCAAAGTATAAAAATTGTAAAACATTAGAGTAAACTACACTTCCTATTGGAAGCCTTGAATTTTAAATGCGAAGTTTTATACTTTTAATGCGAAATTCCTGTTCATAACACAACATAATCATTTTTATTTATTTTTGTCACTCTTTATTCTTTTTTTTTGTTTTTATTATTTATTGTTTCTAAATTAATTATTTTAAAAATTGAATGTAAACGGTGTGACAATTTTAAATTTTTTTTACACCGAACCAGCTTGACGTCAGCAGTTTTATCAAGTCTTTATAATGCCCGTGACAGAACTCGTAAAAATAGAAACAGACAGATCCTCGCCGCCGTCGAAATCTCGAAGGCACCACCTATATGCCCGCAAAGAAAGCGTTCGAACTCTCCATGACAAGTTATATGCCATCGTGTGTCTCACATAAGTCATGGTTTACGGGGATGTGGAACGACGTCTGCCTTCGGAATATTTCGAGATAATGGCAAATTGTGCGGCCACTCCGTCCTCGCGGGAATTTGCCTCATTTGGCTACTGCTCCAGCCTAGGAATTAAGGCCTACTTTGAGGCGTGCTGGCACAGGTTCTAGCTCTCCTCTCTAGTCACGAGGAGTTTAAAACACGCAAGAACCTTCACAAAATAACTGATAGTATGTGCTTACGAACAAAAAAACCACCGTGTAAATCTTTTTTTTTTCTTTAAGATCTGAATATTTGTAAGTTTTTATCCCAGAAATGTGTCTGTCCGAGAATCCGTCTGTTAATGAATTTCCTCGACAAGTTTCACGAGGATATTGATGTCACGTGACCCCGGCACTCGACACCATGACGTCACATCAATTGCCACACCACGTGACGTCAGGTCATGCAATGTTAGTACCCCCGCTAAATTTAGCGGGAAATCAATGTCCTGTGACCTTACTGTGATGTCTGGTCACGTGACATCACGTGGCCAGGTCATGTGCCCTGAGGTCACGTGACAGCGCGACTTGACATCAAGGCGTCCATCTTCCCGTTGGTTTTTGGCGGAAATATTAATCACGTCACGTGACCATGTCATACGACCTCAGGTCACGTGACGTTATGGTACCGCGTGACCCCACGACTCGACGCCGTAACATCTATTTCCCTGCTAGAGTTAAGGCCGGTTCAGACACTTGCGTTTGAGTGCGTTTGACTGCGTTGCGGCGAGAACCGAAAGCGAGTCACCGGTACATCTGTGCTTCGTATGAAGCGTGGAATACAATTCAAGGATTCTTCTTGGCACGCGATATAAGCAGCAGGGATGTCCTGGTGTCTCGCTGCCGCAACGCAGTCAAACGCAGTCAAACGCAACTGTGTGAACCGGGCTTTATAGTGGCGAAATCGACGTTGCGTGCCCTGACGCCATGTGACGGCATTCTAGTGACAGCGTGACCTCACCATGTCAAGTCCTGGCGTCACGTGATATTATGACATCACGTGACGTCCGGACACGTGGTGCCGATTTCCCCGTTGAATGTAGTAGCGAAATTAATGAATAATTATATATTCTTCTTCGCTCCGCGAAACGACTGTTTAATTGGAAATTCTCGCAGATCGTTTACGCCTTCAAGGAACACCCATCGGAACCCACTCGAAGATTTGGAACTCTGCAAGTAAGCCTATCCACGCGCATGCGCAGAAACGGTGTCTTCGTGGCGCAAAGCGTTGCGGAGAGCAGAAAACGGTATCCGAAAACTCCCCAATGTCTCCTAAACGAATTTAAACTACCGCCCTTTAAATACTGTATTCTATGATTTATATATGTATTTCAAGATAAATGGAACCGGTATATAATGTAATGTATAATGTATAATAATGTATAATATAATTAATGTATTAAAATTAATGTATAATGTAATATATAATGTAACCACCTAATTTTTATTAATATTTTTTTACTCCATTTGCTTTATGAAGCCCCTGGGCTACCCTTGCCACGGTGTAAGATATGCATACGTGTGGACACCACGCGCGTCGCAGCTGCCAGATAGTCTTCTCCTCGACTTAGTTGCAAGCGGCGCCACCAGATGGCTCCTCAACAAGCGGCTAAAGACAAACAAAATCAGCATTGGAGATGTACAGGTTGTGTAAAACAGATATCGATAAAGAGAGTCTCTATGATAATTCAAGGGGGAGTTCTCTGCTATTTGAAGCCAGAACGGGAGTGTTGCGGACTAAGACATATAGAGCTAGATATCAGGAGGTAGACACCGTGTGTGGAGCTTGCGGAGAGGAGGAGGAGACGGCTGAACATTTGGTACTTTACTGTAAGGGGCTTCACCCTGTAGTGGCTGAAGAGCCTATTAATATAACAACCGCACTGGGATTTAGGGATAGTGAGGGGAAAATAGACATGGGGAAGGTGGAGATAACCAAGAAGAGATTATCTGACTGGTGGCATAGGTCGAGGGAAGGGGGAATATTTTCCTATCCCCTACTGGGCGACCCTTTCTGCGGAAGGTGTGTGCACCCGGTTGCATAGAGGCGCCTCCGTCGTACGGACCGTAGCTTTTAAGACTAAATATCTAGATTTGTAACTCGTAAATTAAATAGCTTAAAAAAAAAAATACTGGCTAGGTGGCTTAAGCCGCCGCCCGATTCAAAAGGTTCAGCCCCATCCATCCATCCATCCAAAGACGGCCTGTCACGGGCCGATCTTCTCATACTTCTCAATGGAAGACATGCCTGTTGCTAAAGTAGTGTTCTGAATGCGCGACGTCATGTAGAACTTGGCACTTGCTAGACACTGCTTCGTCGTCGACTTTAGTTTCGTGCCGCAACGGCGGCGATAACAGTTTTATGAACACGTCGAACCGGAGAGACCTCAGGCGCGGTGTACAAGCCAGTGTCCATCAATGTCACCGCAGACACTCCGGACGGAAAGACAGCGCGTTCGGGTTCCGTGGAAACCAGACACTTGTTGTTTTTGTTGCTTTTTCCCTTTTTCAGTTACGCCGTTTGGACGTCGGAGATGCTGTCGGCTCAGGGTACTCGCGCGCGCACCAAAGAACTTTAACTGGTCGATCGCATCACAGCGTTCGCCGTGCTGTGTATCCTAGCCTCTATAACTATGCATATTAAACTGTGACCCGGGCTAAATCTGTTTACGAGGCTCCTAATACGGATGATAATAGTAATGCTACTGGTGATGATGATGATGACGGTGGCCATAGCTGAGTGCAGAGCTGCTCAGCGCGTGATGACTGCGAGGTTTCGCAGTCAGCACGCGCTATAAATGTGAGCTCGTTCTGAGCATGCACTGTGAACAATGCACTCAGATATGGCGTCCAGTGAATACCCCCCCGTATATAAATTTTCCGACCTTTACAAGATCACAAATAATAAACCATAAAAAAAAAATACATTGCCTTTGAACTGGTGAACAGTTCATTTCTAGGAGTCAGCTAAAGTGGATCTCAGGAAAACTGCGTCCCAACAATAAATAAACAAGTTCCATGTTTTCTAACGTTTTGTAGAGCAAACGACAAACGGACCATGGTACATAAATGCCCTTGTCTCGAAGCCACAGTCTGACTGGAGGGTACCACTGTGTAATTTGAAAAAAAAAGAACGATTTCGCGGTTGGGGAAAACACACAATTTCTCCACTCGTGAAAAAATGTCATGTCCACCGCATTGTGAGAAAAAAAAAAAAAAAAAAAGCTCCTGTAGGGAGGGGGAAAAGGGGGGGACTGCGGGTCAGACTTTCTATCACATCACGGAAAAGCCTTTTCCAACCAATAGATGCCAGGTAATCAAACGAGAATCTTGCAGAAAGGAAGCTTAGAGAAGTAACGTCCTTCTTCAAAATCAAATTGAGTAGTTAACTCTACTGGAAGTGGAGGACACTAAGAAAATAAAAAGGAAGGTGGTATGACGGTGTTTCATCTGTATTAAATAAATGTTCCAAATATACGCTAAACCTTTTGAATACTAATACGATCGCAGTGAAGCACTTGTAAAACATACCAGAGTTGTGCCAAGAGAGAAACAAAACAAAAAATACTGCACACAGTTGCTCCATTGGAGACAGAGAGTTTGTGGTGCATCCATCTCAAAGCACGCCTGTCTATGTCGACACTGACAGCAACTTTCAACCAGTACTCACATTCTGTTGCGAAAGTAATAAAGCACGTGATACGCCGAGGTAGAGCTGGTTTGTAGGTTCAACGGAACCCCTTACACTCGGAGGGTGTCGTGACCCAAGACCAAGATCGCATCACCAACTCCAATTTACGGCAGCACCAGTAATATAACGAAAATTCTCGGCCAAGTGGAGAAGGCGCCCAGAAGTGAAAGTAGCTTGAATTGATCCAACTCAGCGGAGCCCGCGGTAACAGGTGACCCTTGGCACGCGCACCTAGCTTTCCGGTGACGACGGGTAGCTCCACACGTGATCTTACAATGTCACGGGGTAGATAATGATTTCATGACACACCAACGCATAGTGCAGCTTCGCACAGACGCTAACAGATAGCGTAGTGGGTGCAATAACCCTTATCTCGCTCTAAGGCACCACGTGACATGGCTGACGTGACCGCCCACAGCATGGTACACCTCCCGCATCGGCGTCGCGCGATTGGGCACCGGATTAAAAGCCACCAAAAGTTCCCCGTAACAAAACACAACAACCCGTAACGCACGCAAATATTTCCGGAACACATCTTGCGCTACTTGGGTGTTACCGATTTATCAAAAGAAGTTAAAATTTCTAGCCCACTTTACTGTAAGTACGTCGCGCGGTCAGAATTTTACGTTGCAACATGCTCACTGAACAAGTAGCTCGCTGTCGTCATTATGCAGCCGAAAACGTTGTCATTATCCCCCATCTGTTCAGTGTCAACCACTATAGAAAGATTGGTTTGAATTGTATCTATACAAGTTTGAAAAACAAAGCTATATATATGTATATTAAAAACAATGGTAGCGTTATCGGCGACTGTTAGTACTTCCTATGGAACCTGATTCTTCTGCCCCGTGTTTTGGCCGGCAAGCGCTATGATTCTTTGATGTGCATGTGCACACTGGCGACCAAGCATGCCTCGATATCTTCGTGTTCCAGGTGCCGTCGAGAAGCAACATGCAACTGAAATTATTGCGCGGTATATATACCACTCAAAAGTACACTTTTCACGAAAGAGAGTGTTGCAGTGTCCTTACATGGAAATTCATGTTTTATTACTGATGTGGCTTTCATCGATTTTGAAGTTTTCGGAAGGCGCTAATCAAGTAGTATCCAAATCTAACGAATGAAAAATAACTGAGAAAGAATGTTCAGCGATTTATATTATGGAATATTGAACAAAAGCACACGTTATCAATGTAAGCCGAATTCGGAGGTTATGTAAGGATCGCACTTAACGCCGTTGTCAACCCTACAGTTTCCGGCTTAATCAAACGAAACTACAGCAAAACAACAAAAAAAAATAACCACTTGAGCTGCTGTGTTCAACCCCGTCAACCCCAGCGAGCCCGAGTTTAGACTCCCAACGCATCAACATACCCTATCTACCCGTGGATGTTTTCCCTCGCTGTTGGCATTTCTACAGTGTTAGAAAGTACCCAGATTTTCCGAGAAAAGAAAACCGTGTTTTTCGGTCCGAGTAAATAAACTATGCATAGCAGAAACCTCAAAATCCGTGAGAACGTCACATTAGCGGTTGGGATATAGAGAGTGAAAGTTTGAGAAAACTAAGTTACCTTGATGAAAAAATAATCGAGAAAAACGAAATTTCTGTGAGTCGACGTCCATCTAAGCCTAAGATCGTCAAAACAAGAAATTACATTGCATTACAACAAAGAAAACATTGTTTTCTTTCTTCCTGACAAGTTTATTTCGCTGAAATTTTCGCGTTCTATCCCAACCGCTAGCGTCGAATTCTCAAGGAGTTTGAGCTTTCTGCCATGCATAGTTTGTTTACACGGACCGAAAACAGGGTTCTCTTTTCTCGGGAATTCCCCAAACTTTAACACATTTTACACCTTTAAGCACATTGTGCTTAAAGTACCACAATAAGGTGGTTTAGAAAACTTGTACTTTACTTGAAGTTCATTCTCTGAGTGTGTGCTTGTACTTTACTTAAAGTTTTTTCTTCTTCGTACTTATCGAGGAAAGTACAGGGTGTCACAAACGAAAATTTACACGGTCTTTTTTACCGCAAAAATAAACTAGGCATCACCGAACGCTCATTGTCCGCCCAAAGGTAGCGCAAGAGGTCACAACCAGATGCCAAAGATTCAGCTTGATCCGATAACTTAATCAAAAGTTATAACTGATTTTCTGAAAATTTCAATGGGAAAATGGCGGCCGACGGAGTTTTCGAATACATGGGGCTCTATGGCACCAGAAACCGAAAACGGGCAAAAATGGGCTCCATTTTCCCATTGAAGTTTTCAGAAAATCACTTATAACTTTTTATTAAGTTATCGGATCGGGCTGAAACTTTGGCATCTGGTTGTGACCTCTAGCTCTACCTTTGGGCGGAGAATGAGCGTTCGGCGATGCCTACGGTAGTTTATTTTTGCGGAAAAAAAGACCGTGTAAATTTTCTTTTGTGACACCCTTTAAACCACCGACTTCAAAGAACATTCTCCGAATTTCATATTGTTAAATTTGTATCACAAAATGATGCCTTGCCAACTCTGAAGATATACTGGGAAGAAATACTCTCCCCAGAAAGGCGAGCAGATGACGCATCGCTCATCTGGTTATTTCTCCGATGGAAGTAATGGCGGCTTTAAGACCGATACAAATAAGGGCTTTAACGCAATCGACTTATTAATCAACTTAATTTAACGCAATCAACTTATAAGTTGATTGCGTTAAATAGTTCGTCAACCAGAGTAAAATACCTACTCTGTGGCCACTTGACGTTATCCAATATTCGCCGCCATTTCCGAAAATAAATGATACTCCCCCGATTACCCCTAAAGCAATGCGGACAAGTTAAAAACAAAAGCGCTGTATAGGGAAATGAAAGGGCATCAAAAAGCACTCGTACTTTGAAAGTACAGTGCACCCCAAACGTAACGCCGCCACTGGGATCCCAAACATCGAGCTCGTGGCGGCTCCTTACTGTTAAATTTGTCACCAAAACGTTCGGGATGCCTTCTCAGGATGGGATAGAAATCGGGTACCCAAACATTCTTCGGATAGTTCAATCGGCCGCCACAGGGACTGTCAGAAACGGCAAATGCCGTGGCGGCGTTTAATTTGAGGCGCACTGTACGTTGTATCTATAGTACTATATGCTTCAAGTACATTGCGGCCGGTATACTTACTACTTTATTTGAAGTACATAACCTCTCATATACTTCGTGTTGTGCTTTAAGTTTTTCTTAGGTTACTTTACCCAAGACTAGTATTATGCATAAAGCGATTCTTCGATTGACTTTCGCTTAGAATATACTTTACCCCTCCAAAAAGTAAGGCGTTGCATATTACGTGTGCCCGTATGTTCACCTGTTACTCAGAACGAATAAGTAACAAAAATCTATATGGTCTAAACACAAACAAAAAATCACAGAGTAGCGATGGCTCAACAAAGACGTAAGTATGGCCTGCTGCCCCCTTTTATTCCGAGGGAGTCTACGCGCTCCGCGTCGTTACAACGAGACTCGGCTCCGTTATTATACGGTCGTGCCGACGCAACACGGGCACAGCCACAAAGTGTAGAGCGCGCGCGAAGCAGAGCGCGTGCCCGAGCACACGCCCGTTTGCCGAGTTATCCTCCGAGGAAACGGAGTTCTGTCTGCCCCGCGGACGGACCAGCCACGCAGACGGGGTTATTTGGACGCGGTGTACAACTCTTTCTGGGCGCCCGGGCGTCGCTTACACACGCCGTTTACCCGCCGCGTCGTGACTCGCTAACGCACGCGAGAGCCACCGGCGAGCCCAGTTTAGTCCGCCAGACGAGCCGATCAGCCCCGCGCACGATTCCCACGGACTCGTAAAACCGGCGTGATTGTGAGCGAGTCGTCGGCGGTCGGAACGAGCTCGGTAGCTGCGAGACGAGGTTTCCTCCTCGAACGTCATCACCCTACTTGGTCTCACGCCAAAGCCCGGTTCAGACCGTTGCGTCGGTTGCGTTCTGCCGCTGTCACGCTCATGTTCATGCCTCGTACAAAAGACAGCGTTCGCTCGAGACATGCTGACGGAAGCGGAACCGTCCTTGCACATCCGATGCGGTACGGTGGCCCCTCCGGAACGAACTGTGAATGTGCTAGCGCGTCAGACTCGCACATGCGCATTTCGTATACCGGGGGGACGATCGTACCGTATTGGATGTGCCAAAACGGTTCCCTAAACGTCGCTATGAATCCGCGGTCACGCTGATAATACAGCCTACAAATGACAGCCTGCAGACACCCTTCGAGGCGTGTTGCTTTCTCCCGTGACAGCCTCGCCACTTTAATCATAAACAAAAACATTGACCTCGATCTTTAACTTTAAAGTTTTATGAAATGCAGCATTATAGGAGCGTGAAAACGATTAGGCGTGAGACTTGAGGTATATTTCCCCCGCTAAATTTAGCGGAGAATCTAAATTGTTGTCTCATTCGCGTGACATCACGTCGCGTGACGCCGATTTCCCCCGCTAAATTTAGCGGGGAAACTGGATCGATGTTTAGGTCACGCGACGTCAATTTCCCCGGCTAAATTGAGCGGGGAAACTGAATTCATGTCTAGGTCACAGGGCGTGAATCTACCCGCCGAACTTAGCGGGGAAGCTGAATTGACGATAAAGTGACGTGAAGTCAATTTCTCTATTTGGTGGATTTTTTTTTTATTCGTAAAATGTGCCACACGGCATAATAGGGGGGGGGGGGAGGGTTGAAAGAAAGGAGTGCAGTCCAGCGTCGTGCAGGCAACTGCAAGAGCGACTTGTAGTACTTGTTGTCATTCACCCATTGAGTGTAGTTATCGTGTGGGTGACCCTTTAGTCCGGCCTCGCGAAGTATCTTCTCACGGGTGGTCTTGGTCCCGGAGCAGAGCCACAGCAGATGATGAGCATCCGCCGTAGCCACAGGGGCCTGACACCTAGGGCAGGTTCCCGGGTCGGCAGGTGTGTGCCCCCAGGTCCAGGTAACGGAAGGTGTTAGGGCCGCCCAGCCCGAAGCCTCCGGAGAGAAACTTCCTCCACCCGGGAAAGGTTACAGGGAAGGGAGCAGACACACGGAGGGATTAAAGCGCGTGTGTCCCGTCTGAAGAGGTTTTTCTGGGCTATGAGGTCGGACCGGGGATCAGAAGGGAGGGAAGCGGGTGGGAGGTCATGTAAGGGCTGAGTGTGGTGGGCATGGTGGTCAGCCAAGAGGTTTGAATGGTTCTGGCTATGCTCACTGGGCACCCAGTGAGCTTTTCAGCTCACTGGGTGCCCAGTGAGCTAAAAGTTCACTGGGCCTGCACCCAGTGAACTTTTATGTTGATGGTTGTCTTCTGGTGTAGTATATGTATCTGCTGACATATTCGTAGCGTCTGGGTAACTTGTTTCAGATGCTTAATTGAATTTAGCGAGTCAGTGTATATGTGAACTTCCTTGATGTCTGGCAGACCGATGACGGCTTTGATCGCGTCGTGTATGGCTTGTAGCTGTAGTAACAAGGAGTATGGTGTGTCCGACTTGTAGTTACAGGTGGCTTGAATCCCGGGTTGTGATGGGCTCATGAAGGCGACCCGTCCTCCCCGCGGCAGAACTGCCGCGTCCGTGTAGTCCACGCATTGGCCCTGAGGAATGGTGGTTTCAGGGGTTGGAGCTGGCTGGTCGCTTCGGCGAAGCTTCGTTGTCTTGTTAGTGGTGATATTAGTATAACACCACGGTGGGATGTCGTCCAGTGTCGCAGTCAGGGGAGGCCCTCCGTAGAAGTAGGATGAAGAGCTGCTGCCGCCGGAATGTGCTTGCGTTTGAGTATTCTTGCTTGTTCGCGCTGGTTCACCAGCTCCGTGAGAGTATTGAGCTAAGCGTGCTCTTGCAGTGTTGGAATCGGGGTAAGACGAGGGAGTGCCGTGGTTGCTCTCATGGCGTCTCTATTGACCACCTCAAGTCTTGCCCATTGTTGAGAGGTCAGTCGTTGGAATTGAGCCTGGTAGACAAGACGTGGTTGGAGAACAGAGCGCACGAGGCGGCGGGCCACCTCAGTCCGGGCTCCTCCGCTCCTTGGTGCGATTCTGCGAATCAAGTGCAGAGTTGTTGCCGACGATTTTTTAGCCTTTTGGAGCCAGTGGGTACCGGAGCCAGACTGATGGATATCAAGCCCAAGCACCCTCAATTCTTCAGTTTCAGGTATAGCCGTTGGACCGATCTTGAGATGAAAGTTGGACTTAGAGGCCACTTTCCTGCCCGACTTGTTGGCCTATTTGGTGGATATGTCACGTGATGTTAGGTCACGTGACGTCAGTTGTCCGCTGTACTTAACGGGAAATGTATGGACGAACGGAGCAGAGATGTTCGAAGCTTAGTATATGAAACCTTCAGTATGCTCCAGGCGTGTCCGAAGATGCGTCTGTCATCATGTCTGTGGTGAACTGAGTGTTTTGGTGTCATGTATCTGCAGTGTGAATGCGGTTTTAGGAGTGCGACTTTTGGAACGACCGAAATGACACCAACAACGGTGTCACCCGGAAGACTGCGTTACGCGACGCGACAAGCGTAACAAGACCTTGCGAAGCACTCGTGAGCCGTAGTGGTCCCGGTGGTCACTTGAGTGCTGTGAACGCAGTCGACGTAAATGCGTGAACCAGTCCTAAGGCAATACCTACGACGTGAATGCCAGCTCCTTGCGTTTGGTCGCTGCACGAATTCTCGAGCAGCGAGAGCACGAGTCAGAGGTATACCCGCTCGCGCTTGTATATCCTTTGCCACTGTACCTTTGCGGTTAGTCCTAGGGTACCTCGATGTCCTTCTATTTAGGGTGATGATAGGGTGCCATCATGTGCGCTTTGCTTAGGGTGGAGACGTCTGGCCTGGCCATTTTGTCCCACATTTTTTTTTATTTTTTTTTTGTTCAGAAGCGCCTGAAAGAGCGTGTCCCGGCGGTCCCGGCACGCGTTTGTGGCGCTGACTGTGCTTTGGCGACATTTTGTTTTCGTCGATTTATTCGTATTTTACCCGTGAGCGCGTGCTGTCGGCATCGGGTACTACAAAGGGTGGCATCACCGTAATCAGAAGGACATTGAGGCACCCTAGGTGATGCCATACTAAGTAGCATTGTACTCCGTTTACCCTTCAGCTGAGACTTCAGCCAATGCCACGGTGCTCGATCGCCGTCGGCGATCGAGCACCGGCGGAGGCGGTTGATCTGACAAACCGCGTTCGGCTTTGGCTATAGCAGACGGCGTTCGTAAAATGGCGTCAGCTGTTGCTGGCTTCACGCGGCGGTACCGTGCGTGCTTCCATTCATTCGGCGTTCGTTGCCATGGTGACGGCGAGGAAAGCAGACGTGCGGAAGAACGCTGCGGCGCAGCGATACCAGGTGCGTTCGAAGGCCCTTCCCGCATGCTTTTCAATGGGCGGAAGGCGAACAAAAAGAGTTCGAAATAAGGACTTAACGCAGAAGGCTGAATTTCTCCAGCGCCTTATAATTTGACGAGCCTTACACGAAAAGCACGTTTTTTTTTCCATCCCGCGTCCTGTTTTTTTTTTATCCGCAACATGGGTCTAAAGTAACAAACTGCCGTTTTTCCTTTAGTGAGGTGATGCTTGTACGCATGTAGTTTTTAAGAATGAAGCGTGTGGCTCTGTTTTGCACTAATTCGAGTTTTTGTGTCAAAAAAAGCTGATGTGGATTCCATATTATCGAAGCGTATTCGAGTTGAGATCTAATCAGGGTAGTATATGCTACAAGCTTTGTTTCCCAGTTCGCCATGTGAAGATTTCGTCTTAGAAAACCAAGGCTTTAATTTGCTTTTGCACTTATATGGTTGATGTGGGCTTCCCAAGATATGTTTGATGCGAAATAAACTCCAAGATATTTATATGTATGCACATGTTCAAGAACTCCATCGAAGAGAGTGTAGTTAAAGTCAGCTGGACTTCGCTTAGTACTAAAATTTAGAAATTTTGTTTTTGAAATATTTATGTTCATTTGCCACTTTAGACACCATGTTTCAATTTTAATTAAGTCGTTCTGAAGTTCAATACTATCGTGAACGCTACATATTTTTCTATAAATCACACAATCGTCGGCATACAAACGGATGGTAGACTGGATAATTGCGAACAAGTCGTTTATGTATAAAAGGAAAAGTAATGGGCCCAGCACGGTTCCCTGTGGTACTCCTGATCTTACTGCTTTCAGAGATTCTCTTAATACTTACTTATACGCATAGCAACCGTAACACCTGTTTTCTTGTTCTATTTCTTTTATGTTTGTGTTTTGAATAATGTTGCACTTGCCCCCCCTTAGGTAAAGCCCTACGGGCGCTTTAAGGGTATAATAAATGAAATGAAATGAAATGAAATAACAAATTGAATATATATGTATCAAATTATGAAATGATTGTGAACACAAATGTGAGGCAATAATACAATAATAATGAACGCATACTCTCGCTAGCAGGTAACAGCGGCGGCACGTGGAAAACAATGTCTGCTACGAATCCGAACGCGATGGACCACTGCGAGCTGTTTTTAGAGGTTGTAGACAAGTCGCCCGACTCTCCCGCCCAGGGCCCTTTATCTTCGTCGTCGCCCATCCCTTTCGATGGCGTGACTGGCGTAACCGTGAGACTCCGTCGTGGTTCGGTTCTGCCAGGCATTATTTAGCTACTTCAGTGAGACCTTTGCAAGAAAATGAAGCTGCTAAGCATAAAAAGGTCGCCCACCTCGCAAGTGCGAAACTCGTAAACGCAGATGATTTAGGGCCAGTGTGGCCAGACGGGTCGGACGTTTTAAAGCAAAGACTCATTTAGGTGCGCCCTTAGACTAGAGAAAAAAGTAAAGTGCCGCAAAAGCACACATAAATAATATTTCGGTTTTAAATGTGATATTTCACATTCAATACTAAAAAAAACTGCGCGTCCAACCGATTTCGAGGAATACTTATTTATCACCTGCTCCTCTCGCGGTTAAGCTGGAATGCAATCGGCATCAACCTAAAGTGCTCCGTTTATTTATCGTGTGATCAAGAACGCCGTTTACTGAAGGTACCTTCAGCTAAGGGACCTAAGCTAAAGGTACCTTTATGCTGCCGTGTGAATGGGGTATTATAACCTAGTTACACGGGCGCTTTCAACTGCCATTGAGTCAACTACAGTTGACTCAATCGCGATCGGCCGGAGTTACACGGCGGCGCCAACTGTCATTGAGCCGCTAATGACAGTTGAGTTCAACTGAGCTCCCCTACCTCAGTTCAACTGAACGGACTTCCCCAACTGAGGTAAAATGGCGCCTGTCCGCGGGACCGCTGCCGCCGACCATCGTTTCCGAGGCACTTACTGTTTCGGAATGCAGGGGGAGGCGTCTAAAAAGAATCGCGGCAGCAAAATATCCGGGAAGGAATAGATTTAGGCGTCCGAGCTGCCGCTAAAACGATCCCGGCAAGCCGGCAAACTGGGCAAACCACCAAACGAGTGAAGATGGCGGCGGGACCAGCTGTGTGAATGGACAAAAGGTAATAAGTGCACCCATCGTAGCGGGCGGTAGCTTGCTCCACCTAGCCTAAGATATGCGCAACTTACCCCTGAATCTGCTTTGGTACTGGTGTAAACGGCGCTAACAAGCAACAAGGTATTCAACATAATGTAGGATATTCTTATAACAAATAAAATATGTTTCTCCGAGTAAATTACTTTAACAGTTAGACTGATCACGTGGCACAAGAACTAGTTTCGTTTTAGCTTCAACTGGGTTCTGGAGAGCCGTGTAGCACCATCTCAGTTCAGTTCAGTTCAATCACAGTTGGGGCCGATAACTGTGATTGAACTCAACGACAGTTCAAAGTGCCCGTGTAACTAGGAGGCAGTTGGAAGAATAAATAAAAAAAAACGACCCCCTAGGTTCAGCATCCGATTCCTATACTCCGCATCATGCTTAGTATAGACCTTGTTACAAAAAAAGGGCTCCTGGCCAGTTTTATTTTCAGTGTTCGTGCGTATGGCGCGTGATTTCGTCGCTTTCCGAAGCTACAAACATGCGCGTGCCGGGCTGAGGAGATTGCAAGCTGGGCTGAGTACTTGTAAATATTGGAATGGTGTCTAGACAACAGACCGATAGCTAAATTACCCAAGCTTCAAGGAGAAGGCTGGGAATGTAGGTACACGCGCCGCACGCGCTCGCCTTCCTGGTATGAAAGGTTCGAGGTAAATAACCCAGATTAGGCGCTGACGAACGAGCGTGCGAGATGAAATTTGTTTTAGGCTCTTGCTTTAGAAGAGTTACTACTGCAGACGCCAGCACGTGCAGCGCGTGTAACTACACTCGCAGCGTGCCTGTTTGGTAGGGTGCCTTCATGTGCGCTTCAAATGCTTGGGGTGATGACATCTGGCCATTTTGTTTCGAAAGGTTATTTTTATTTTTTGTTCTGAAGCGCGTGTCCCTGCACGCGCTCGTGGCGCTGACTGTGCTACGGCGACATTTTGTTTCCTGCGATTTCTTTGTATTTTCCATGTGAGCGCGCGCTGTCGGCATCGGGTATTACAAACGATGGCATCACCCTAAACAGAAGGACATTGAGGCACTCTACTGTTTGGTGCTTGGGTAATTTAGCAAAAGGTATATTGCAAGCTAGAGTGCCTTCATGTGCGCTTTGCTTGGGGTGATGACATCTGGACATTTTGCTTCGAACGCTTATTTTTATTTTTTATTTTGAAGTGCGTGAAAGAGCGTGTCCCTGCACGCGCTCGTGGCGCTGACTGTGCTACGGCGACATTTTGCTTCCTGCGAGTTCTTTGTATTTCTTTGTGAGCGCGTGCTGTTGGCATCAGGTACTACAAGCGATGGCATCACCCTAAACAGAAGAACATTGAGGCACTCTATTGCAAGCATGGCGCCCCGACTGGTGCCCCAGGGTGCAAGCAGCGCAACTCACGTGTGAGAATTAGCGGCGAGACGTTTTGGTGGCGCCCTCCTGTGGTTCCCCCTTGTGACGTCATTACCTTGCAAACAACAAGTTCGATGATGTTTGTTATTAGCATGGTGGAAGCTTGAAATCATTGCGCTCTCAAAGGAACACTGCCAAGACCGTCAAAATTAAAGTTCTTTCATTCCTCTTATTTCCGTCGATGATAAATCCCCTTTCCGACGTCATAGTCAGCGTTCGGCCAATCGTGGAAGGCCGACCACAGCGACGCTTTCGGTCGCGCACGGGGCTAATAGCTTTCGCAAGCTTGAAATTGTACGGGTTTATCCGCAGGAGCGGGAGACAAGGCAGCAGCCAGTGCCATTGCTTGCAATCGCCAATGCACGTTTCCACTGTTTACAAAAATCACGGTCCAAATGTGCTAAATCAAAGTCCAGACAGCGGCCAGCCAGAGATTGCGCGTGTATAACACTGAAACGCAACAATGAGAGTGCCCTCACAAGCTTTCATGAAAAGTGTATACAACGCTGTCAAAACTACTGGCTCGAGCGCGTGCTTTCATCTGTGGTTTTGTTTACACGAGAACGCGTGCAAATGATCAACGAGATCAAGCCTGTGCACTCACCAACAACTCTTCACAGCATTGTATATTAAGTATGAAACCACCAGAGCTTCGCCCCAATCAACATCAGTTCACCACGTGGAGATGCGGTCAATTTTTTTCCTTCTTTTTGCCGCCCTTGAAAATGGTGTCTGGCGTGATTGGCACTTTCCCACCTCGTAGTTGCAAAGTCATGATTAGTCAAAGCGCAAGCTCGAGGGAGCGTGCGACTACCATTGGCCATGACACGCGTTCTCCCTTCGTTGCCATGACAACCGCACCTCCGTGGGCTCGCGTCGTCTGCTACGGCTGCTTGCTCCTGCGCTGTATCAACTCTGCTTCGCTTTTCGCCATCTTTATGATCGTTTGCGACAGTTTGTTTTTGTAGTTTTGTGTACTTTGCTCGCATGTTTTGTAACCACTTGCGAAGTGGGGAATGAAGTACGAGACGGTGCGCGCATTTGACGCACAAAAGCGGTCCATGCAAGTTCCTTCGCATGACGATCGTCGGAAGTAGCATCGGCGGCTTGCCTCCGCATGGCGGGCCATCGACGCTCATTGCGTCGCTAGTTCCAATTGTGATTCTTCTATGCCATCAGCCGTTCACGCGGAGTAAAGAGAGAAGAGTGGAACGAGTAGAAAATGCGCAAAGGCGCTTAAAACTACTTCGCATAGTAAAGCCATTTCAAAAGGCGCAAACTGCTTGCGATATTTTTATTTTCGTCTGCAACGTTGCTCGCTCCCTAGAAAACTAATAAATAAAAGCCGTGGACGGTGGATTACGTGCATGTGTATTGTGTACACAGGTTTTTTGCCGCACGAGAATGAAAATTGCGAACAGAGTTGCGCCATGTGAGACGGGCTCAATGTTGAAAATGTGTGGGCAACTTTCAGCTGCCATTTTCTCAAAATGGATTTTTCTGATGGCATTGGCGCTTGTGCCAGCTATATCTCGGAACTGTTTAAAAGATTTGCGTGCGTCTTTGTTTTTATTCTGTTCCTAAAGAACTTTGTGAGGGCACGACATTCTTTCTTTTTCTGGAATATTGCATTACAAATTTATAATGCGCATAAAATTCAATGTTTCCTCAATTATTTCTGAAAATAGATGATTATAGAGGCCTTTGTCATGCCCTGTAGTGGCAATCCAGGAATGGTTATAACAAATTTCACATTCCCACTATGTTCTGCCAATTCTCCAGAAGAAGGAAACGTATCATTCTTAAAAAATAATTTGAGAATTAGTAGGCACAGCTCTATGAAACTTAGCAGTTGCATTTATATATCTGCTATTAATGTACCCTGAACGCATCGTACAGACAGCTCTAAGAATAAAAAAAAGTTTGTCGTTTGTCAAGTTACATCTTTAAACTCGCGATGCTGCATGCGTCGTGTTGATGGGGAAATCCTGGAACTCTCGGTCTCGTAAATTGGCCTAGAATTCAGGAATGTGGCTCCCAAGAGTCGGGGAAATTTGTAGATAGACGTCACTGTAATCCGTGTCTTCCTTGATTCATACCTGCTAAGTTTCCCGTATTACCCGGGAGACTTCAGAATTTTGACCAATTCGTACGGTTGAACGATTGACAGAAAAATCTCCCGGAAAACACAAATTCCTCCCTCCCCCCCCCCCCCCCCCCCCCACGCCCCCACTCCCTCCCCGCACTAAATGAGGAGTTTTTGCCGTCGCAACAAACCTCTGCAATGATAGCGAGGCCCAGTGCAATGTAAATGTTATGAAGTTGTCTTCATGTACATTTTAGGGGCGAAGCTCCTTAGGGTCTAGCCTTGTCCATCCGTCCGACGTCCGTGCTCACATCGATTGCCATCCCATCTGTCTTCTTAAAGAAAGAAAAAATGTTTGCGCAGTCGGCAGGATTCGAACTTGTGCGGGGAGATCGCAATGGATTTCTAGTTCATCCCCTTAACCACTCGGCCCCGACTGCGGCACGAGTAGGGGCTTTGAGATGTGGTAGTGACTCAAGAGCTGGGGTTACCGCTCAACGTCTATACAGGAGAGGGCGCTGCGGTCAAATGCGTATATAATCGCGTTAAACTTTGCATGCAATGGCTCAATGTTTATAGACGAGAGGGCGCTGCGGTCAAATTCTCAAATGCGTACATAACCACGTTTCATACAACACATTCTCTTTCTGACATGGACCGTTGACTTAAGCGGTGGAGATGCGTTCCCACGGCTTCTAGCGGATCCAAGCTGATCCGCAAGAAGAACCACTGGCTCTGCATTTCACCGACCATAAAGCAGTAATAATGAATTGCAGAAGGGTTTGGATTTGGGCTAGTTGGTTAAACATGTTTAGGGGTTACCTTATTTAGACAACACCGTGATCTTGGCACGAAACAAAAATAGAAAGACAAGGGAGATAACGGAAGCGTTTTTTATTTCCGAGTGTGACGAAGGTACGTGTGTAAGTGCCCCATCGATAACCCTGTTTGAATCGGAGTTATTGTTTTTACGATCATGCACCGTGTAAGTGTACGAAATGTGATAAGCGGCGGTTGGAACTGAATCGGAGGGGTGTCTTGTTGGTTTCGCGGTACGTGTGTTTTTCCAACATTAAACCAGTTGCTAGTAGCGCTCTGTGGTGTGTGTCTCGTCTGTCGTTTTAAGCGCTTTTAACCCCTAAACAAGTAATAATGAAGTCGAAATACAACCCGGAACTCAGCACTACCTATGAGCAATAAAAAAAAAAATCAACACCATCAGCACTACCTATGAACAATAAAATCATTATCATCAGCACCACCAGAGCTTCGCCCTAATCAACATCATTCACCACGTGGAGATGCGGCCTCTTTTAAAAAAACATTCGAACGTATCGTAGTGCAAGAACGTCAGAAATGCATAGCTACGAAGCTGCAAGAACAACACCAATGACGAGAGTGCTGTAAAAAGCAAAACCCTTGTTTTATGCGCATCCCCTTTCTTCACAAGGGCCTGCTTTTGAGATTATTATTGCCCATTTTTTTACTGCGGGTGTTAGGATTTCGGACACTGACTGGTCTCTACTCGAGGACAACTTTCTGTGGCCATGCAGTCAAAGTCAACGTTGGTCAAAGCGAAGTCAAAGTTATGGTCGCATGCGCGCCCGTAAATCTTGAGTGCACATCAAAACTGAGCACGCGCACTCCTCGCTATGACTGAAATGCCACGCTAAGTCGCCCGCGACTTTAACCGAGCGGCTCCACTGGAGACCGAGCGCTTCCAAGCTTTATGCGGTGTCTTGTTTTGTTATGTTGAACTTTTGTCGGACCCTTCCGCTCGCCAGGATTATATACAACAAGGCACAGCACTACGGGATACCGAGCCAGTCGTATTACTCTTGCTGTGTCGAATAAAAGAGGAGAGAGTGCATGTTGATTACCAAAGTGAGTTTCGAACGCTTGTCCCCAAGAGTTCTTAGTGGGAGATATACTCTTGATTAGCATACGTTTCTAATTTATACACGCCTACTGGCATAGGTACTCTCGAGTGGCTCACAGACCTCTGTTACCGGCAGGTGCTCCTTAGATTATTCAATATAACGGACAAGCCATGCAGCTTCGCAGATCTCACACTCAAGCGCAATAAACAATTTTCATATTTGCCCAGACTGCTTTTGCAATTGGATTTTACGCCAAACTGTGTATGACTGGGATAAATCATACTTTCAAGCATTACCGCAAACCAATTAATCGGAGAGTTTCCTATGGGAACTTGGTGCCGGACCCGAGGGGGATTTCCCAGATTAAGGTAATCTAGGAAATTCTTCTCGGGTATGTGGTAATAAGGAAAATCGTGCTAGTTTGAGGGAAATGTTGTCTACCACATGTATCTGGAATTTTATAGGTCAATTATGATTTTATTTTGAGATAACATCGAATTTTAGCTGCTTTGGCTACATTTAGGTTATTCCCTCCAGCCTTTTGGCAGTTTGTTTTGCGACCATCTGGAAACACTGAGGAGCACTCGAACAACTTTTTTTCGCCAAAAACAATTTTCATCCGTTTTCATCGCCCCCGTGAAAACTACGGAGGAAAAGATGAGCCAAGTGGAAGCTTCTGAGAGCGCCGCTGTGCCTTCTGGAAAAAGAAAGTTTGAGTACAAGAAGAAATGCTGCGATGTCTGGAGAAACAGACTTACCATGACTTCTAATATTTCGTGAAGTGCCGTGCACGAAATGTTAGTTATTGTGTGTCATGTTCCGTGTGTTAGAGTTTGAGAACTCTCGCTTGCGCTTCACCTTTTGTTTTGTACTGACTATTATAACAAGCGCTACTGAAGTTATTAAGCAGTACCATGTTCTGATGGCATGCATAACATTTAAGGCGAAGATAGGGTTTTATTCGTCAGTTTGAATGTCGGGCGGTAACACTTCCTCTCGCTAGATTTGCTTTTGCCACGGTTTTGGCCCGATAAACTCATTTTTGCGAAACGTACGCGAGGTGTAAAGGCTGCATAATATATCTATCCTCGTAAACATTAAAGTGATGCAAGAAACAACGAATATTTAGTATTATGTAATTTTTGGGGCATGGGAGGGGAATTTCGGCAAAAATAGGGAAATCTCAGGTGTTCGCTAGGGAAATGTTGACTTTCCGTGTTCGCAGCCCTGCCTGGGTGCCACATGGTCCAGTAACCTGAGCTCCCGTGCCTTTTTACATAATACGATGTTATCGATGACTGATATATACCTCTTTTGTACTGTACATATGACACGGAGCATTGGTTCAGTTAACTAAATAAAAAGAGAAAACTTGTTTTCAGTTTTCTCATGTGTGAGATGGCCAGTGAGCAATGCTGAGTGCGTATACATCTAGGTAATAAAGAAAGTAGTTACTATTAGAGCCTCTTGAGAAGAGACGTAACTTGCATCGAATGAGTCCACCAGACCGTGTAAAATTGATTTTATATGTTGTTTTATATTTTAGTAAAGCTCGATCTGTAGTGTGGGGCCTAGTTTTATCAGTCTAGCGTCATAAAGAATTAATTCGAGAGAATTCCGTTTATGATGTAGGTTCAAAACACTGGTGCTCAATTTCTGGCCTATAAACCTGCTTATAATTTGAGAACGGTTTTTTATTCGGTAATTGTAAAAAATAATTAAAGTCACAAGAATTAAGAATGCTTACTGCATCCCACCGCTCTCCCATCTATGGCAGTCTTCCCTTCACAAATGTGTCATGTTACTGCTTCCCGTATCTGCTTCTCGTATCTGCATCTCTTATCTGCTTCCCGCAGTGAAAGAAGCTGCGCTCTTATTTTAAAATTTTGATAAAGATGTACCAGGCAGAGGAGACCTTTGTACCCCTCAGAGCGTTTTTGACGATGGCCTCCTGCAAAAAGAACAACGAAAACAATAATAATTAGTTCAGATTCGTTTTTCTTTCTATGTCGTTTTACGTATACCTTGATTGTATAGTCTTTAGCGCCTTGCCGTTTAGGCCTTCACGTGTGGGCAGTTACGTTTCATGGGCCCTTCAGGAACAGGGAATACCCTGATGTCTATGGCAGTTGGCGAGGGGAAGAAATTGAGAGAGAGGAGGAGATCAATTCGTGCGGGGACACCAGAGAGCTATAGCTCTGACTGGAACAATTGGGGGGTAAACGGGAAGCTATAGCTGCCCTTGTCTCAACACATTCTTGGAATGCGTTCAAACGCGAACGCCGAAAGCCGTACTGCAGCGTTCGGCGTTCGAAAGCGTTCGAAAAGCGAGTAGATACAAAGGCAGCTAGCTTTGCGTCTCGCCATTCATCATTCCACTCAGAGCTCGGTGTCTCTGACGTCTCCGGGCGCACTGGTCTCCTCTACTTTCCCTCTGTTTCTAGTGGGAAGCTGCAAGTGACAGCTTGGCGGCGAACGCGTGCCTTCAAGGTCACTGGAGCAGCGTTCCGCTCGGCGTCCCTTGCCTTCCGCGAGACATTCCGCGAGCGCCGGCGCGTGCACAACCACGTCATTTCATCTGCGCGGAAACTGCGGGCCTACACTGTCGCCGATCAGTCCGCCGTCGTGCATGACAGCGCGCCGTCGGTCAAACTGGTCCTTGGACGGAAACGAGCCCGCAGCGGACGTGGAAATAGACGTCGGTCGCGTGGGACAGTTTCGTGAACCTTCGCATCGATCCAGGCCTCACTTTGTTTTCCATTTCCGTCGTTTCCAGGCGCTTTTGGCACGTGCCAAGAAAAGGGGGTTCCCCAGGAAGATGACGCCATAATTCCTTTCACCTCCGGTCAAGCGTCTCCAAAATGCCGCTAATAATTTTGTGCATTCGATATGTGCGCAATAAAGTTTATGTAGAATGCTTCCTAATATCCCTGTTTCGCGTACATTTAAAAAAACATCAAACCAAAGGTTTTTTTTTTTTTTTGAAGCGTTGTTCTGTTAGGCATACACATCCAGAAGCGGGATTGCGAAGTGATTCAGCGAACGGCTTTCGGTTTGAACACCTTTGAGGTGCCCGTTAGATGTGGGTATTATAGTCTGCTCTAGGTTAAGGAACGAGAGAGAAAAAGAGAGAGCTGTCTTGCAAAAGAGGTAAAACTAACGTTAGAGTTACAGCCAGATGCCGAACGGTCATCGTTAGATTGTAGGAGGGGGGAGGGGAATTACAATGGTTAAGAAACGTAGGACAAATCTTTCTTATATTATATCTACACAAGCAGAACCTAAGCGCAGTTAAATGTGACTGAGGTAAGACTTCCTAAACAGCAGTTACGCTTATGGATAGCAGTTACTGCTAGATATATTCTAGTTACCCGGACGCCCCTAGCCACAGGTAAGTCTTCGCACTTTACTGCGGTTCAAGGTGCCCTTGTAATTAGGGTATTACAGTACTTTCTGATCGTCGTGATTGGTGGTTTCCCCTCTCCATGTGCCTGCTTTCCAGCGTTTGCTCTGCTGAAGTGAAAGTAGTGGAGGGCTTTGGAGTCCACTCTTTCCTGCGTTTCTTGCTTTTCAACAGGACATTGTAAGCCCATTTCATCTAGAAAACACTGAAACGGCAGCACCAATAGCAATAGACCCTTTTCAAAATCAGTCTATCAACTCTCTCCGGAGCGAAACTTGGCTCTCAAATGGCGGCATCACACAACTTGTCCACTCAAAAAAAAAAAAAAAAAAAATCGAAGCGGAGTATTTACTTTAACGAGACGGTATACTTGTGTAGTTTTCTTTCGATTCACGAAGTCCAGGCTGCGTGACTTACGCAATCTTATCCATCTTATCCCCGCCCTAAGGGAGGGCGAAAATATGAAATTGTGAGAGTTCCACGAGGCTGTTTTGATTTTTGAAAAGGGTCTATCGAGTGGAACAAGTTCGTGGACGCCTTTCATGGTCTGACTCGTTCTGGATGCCGTTGCAGTGCATCAGTGGATCGCCGATGAGAGTTGGCTGAGGCGCGAGGGTCTTGAAAAGGAGTCAGCTACGGGAGCCCTTAGATGTGACAAGGAACGTTGCGCTAAGTCGTGCTTCTTCAGTTCCCTAGCAAAACGTCGGCCCCTGACTTAATAACGTGCGGTAACACTACCCGCACATCGTAAAAAAGACGCAGTGTCCACTGCAGTCCTTATGGCAGGATTATCTGGGGTCACATCTCAAGCATATTCGAAGCACCTTTGCCTCATGCATGCTTCCAGCGTGTCTGCAAACAGTTTTTGTATGACCAAAGGGGCGTCGCAACGTGGAAACTGCACAGCATGCACAATTACGACTTAGCCATTGATTCAACTGTCCGATCGAAGAATGCAATAAGAAAGACCTTTGACAATAATGACGCTAACTTATACGAGTAGTAAGCTGATGTCTTGTATAGTGGCATCCAGATGACAGCCATTTTGATAGGCACCAGTGCGCCCCCTATAGGCCGTGAAAGTTGCGAATAGTGTTGATTAGGGTGCCTTCATGTGCGCTTTGCTTAGGGTGTAGAGACATCTGGCCATTTTGTCCCACACTTTTATTTTTATTTTTTTGTTCAGAAGCGCGTGAAAGAGCATGTCCCTGCATGCGTTCGCGGCGCTGACTGTGCTAGCGACTTTTTTGTTTTCGTCCATTTCTTTGTATTTTACCCGTGAGTTCGTGCTGTCGGCATCGGGTACTACTATACTCTGTTTCACCTTCTGTTGTACCGCAGGAAAGGCTACAGCCGCGAGCTCCTTGCTCTATGGCACACCTCGGCGGCACAAGCTCTCGTGCACCAAGGGCAGCTGCCAACGCTATGAGCTCGCGCTTCTAGCCTTCGCTGCGGTACAACATAAGGTGAAACGGAGTATAGGTACTACAAAGGGTGGCATCACAAAAAAAGTGTCCGCGAGAACCACCAAGCAACGGGCGGTTTTGTTAACGGCACTTTCTTGGTTTTCGCATTACGATCGGCGCCCGGTGATTTCCACGGGCACCGGTGTCTGAAGATGTACGCACACAATCCGAGGGATATTGTAAAAGGGTACTCCCCTTGGGAAAAAAAAAGTACATCCAACACTGCTTGGAGGCCTAAATTAAAAAAAAAGAAAAAAAAATTCTTGGCTACTTGAGCAATCAGGCAGTAACGGATGCTCACAAGCATAATATGATTTCGCCAAGTGATGAAATAATGTGTGTAGACGTGAACGGCGGTTGTATATCCGTCAAGACTGGAATAATACACCCATGAGCGCCACGGAGCAGTTGAGATTAACGTCAGAAGGGGAATAGGCCTTTCACTTTTCACGAAATGATTCATAATTTTTCTTCCTATAAGCAACTCGAGAAGAGGCTTCACCACCAAGCAGAAAATACTTGAAGGCGAGAAGCAGAGGCCTACCGCCTATCCGGGAGCACAGGAAAACTTTGCGTGTCTTGGCGGTGAAAATGTAAAACGGAGGAACGTGAATTAAATGCACACCGTTGGAGTCACAATAATGTGTTGACCGGCATACCATAATGACGGTTGAACTGCTCAGTACGCGTTGCTACGTGCATCGAGAACCCGACGCCGTGGCGCTTTCTGCAAACTGTGGCGAAGAAAATAATCAGCTGGAATCAATTAGAAACAGCTACGAGGAAATACCTTCGAGAGCGAGAGTTATGGTATGCATTTCCTAAGTTATAGAGCCGGGGTTTAGGTTTCACGCGCACGATACATGGTCTTCGGGAATTTTTAGGCCGCACGAATACTCTTTAGACAATTACGATTTGTACGCCTTGCAAGTAAAAGGACGAGACCTGAGATACTAACATTTCTCATTATATTATTTACAGGGAAAACAGCAGTGCAGATAGGATTTTCCTAGACCAGACAGACTTCTGAGCAATCTTCGTGTTGACCGTGTGCATCATGAAAGCGTCCCATCGTGTTCGCCAGTTGTCCCAAATCGGGCCAAGTGTAGGGCGCTTCCTCCACGAAATGGGTGGCCTAAACTAACGCTCCAAACCTGCATTTCGATTACAAACTCGCCCATGACGAACGTTATAGACTTCTGGCCGTTGGTTGTATTCCCACTCGCAACATTAAATGCGATGATGATTAATGTATAACTGAATGAATAAACATTAAAATAAACGGATCTCACCAACCTAGATCACATCGATCTTCTTTGTAGTTCCTCTACTTCACTGTGCATTAGCGCCATCACTTCGGTAGCTTTCCCATCCCGTGCAGAAAACGTTTCTTCGATGCAAACGTATCTGCACTCAACCACGTCCAACACCGAGGAGCCTTGAGTTGCACTGCTTCATGCCCGAAACCAAAGAGCGTCCGTTTTACTTAGTTCTTGTTTGTTTCGGGTCTGAAGAAAGCCAGGCATCTTACATGGCCACAGCTAGTAAACCTTAAAAATTCCTCTCCCGCTTTCTCAGAATTTGCAAACAATGCGCCAACGTGGGCATTTGTGGAGCCCAACGTGCACACACCCTGCGACAAGGCATCTGGCCTTGAATTAGTCTCTGCGCTACCCGTAAAGGTATTTCATGGTGACATTTCGCACTGTAACGCACCAATTAGCACGAAGAGGCTCATCAATTTATTTAGCACACTCTGTCTCTGCTGATGTTCTTGGGCACCAGTCGGGAATGAGGCTCGTTTTTCTACAGGTTGTCGCCCTTCTCTCTGCGCCTTACTCCGTTTAATAAGGCCCGCCATAAGCATTCACATTGGTTAAAATAACTGTCGGTATTCTGTGAGTACCCAAAATGTTCTTAGTTGGTTTAGAACATGGCCCTTGCCCACCTCCCCCTCAAAGGTAAATAGCAGTGGCGTAGTTAGGAACTCTTTTCGGGGAGGGGGTGGGGGTGCTTGGGATGTCCATGGCTTGGGGTTCGGAGGGGGCGGGGGGGGGGGGGGGGAGGGGTTCAAGACGCATGTCTGCTGGATGCCAAGAGAAAAAGGGGGGGCTAACCCCCCCCCCCCCCCCCCCCCTGGCTACGCCAATGGTAAATAGTTGGTGAGATGAGAGCATCCAGAGAGAGGGAAAAGAAACCACTGTCCCATAATTCCACTTAGAACACTGTCACGGCTTCTAGGGTCAATGCCGCGTTAAAGTAGGCTGTTGTCAATTCCGCAGCCTTAGCGAAAAACGACCTCGCCCGGGCCGGAAAAAGCGCGGGCGCTCAGGACCGGAGACCCCACGTCCGGGAAAACCAATCGTCATCGACATGAACAATCGAAAGACGCGCGCGCCCAACGGTCCTCCGTTCGAATTAGCGATGGTCCTCGCGGCCATGTTAGACGGCCGACAAAAAGCGAAAGCTCGAGTGGCCGTCGCACGGACCGCCGAGGAGAGTAAAATGTGAAGCGAGGCCAGATTAAAAGAGCGATCTGGAGCGGAGTCGCCAAAAATTGGGCCCTCCTCACCCGTTCGGCGCGGACGAGCGAAATCGCGTCGGGTGACCTAGTCTGGCCGCGTTTCCTTCACGGAAGACGCCCGACGGGAGGAAAGATGCAAGGAGCCCCCCGCGAATAATAATAACGATAATAATAAAAGGAGAGGCGCGCGCGGGCCGAGAAGGCGCGCCTGTTCGAAAATAGACCCGATACGCGAGGCGCCCATGGTCACCGTATAAAAGGGACCGCCGCTGGCCGAGCGCCGCACATTCACCAGGCAGACCTCGTTGATCTCTTGTGTACGCGAAAGCAAGGAACGTTCACCCCAGCCATGAATACTCTGGTGAGTGCTGCCCGGAGGCGGCCATGTTGGTACACCGCCCGCGGAGCCGCGGTCTTCTTCGCCAGGGGGCGCGTGAGCCGAGGAGAGGACGTGTCACGCGCTCTTCCGTAGTTCGGTGAGACGTTAATTGCTAGGAATGTCGCGGGCCTGAGCTCTTGCGGATACCTTTCCACCGCGCGTCGGAGCAACCAGAGTACACCTAGGACGTTTCTGTATAATTTCGCTGTGCCATCACGCTTGTACGAATCTCAGACATCCAGTCCTAAGGTGTTTTGTCCTTGTATATACCCGATTTCATCTGTTTCTTCGGAATACGTTTTTGAGATTTTGGTGCCTCGAACCCTTTCTGGAACCTGCAGAAACAATAGCGAGTCTACACCAAAGGGCTCCCCGGCGTACCTAGCAGTTGCTGAGGTTTACGATTTAAGGCATCTCAAAACACCTGAGAGCTTAATTAACCGACACCGTAACAAAAGCATTTCAAATCACCACAGAAAAACAAAAAAAAAACATAAAAACCCGAGATCATGCCTCATTAATATTTCTGTTTTTATTTAAGAAATATTGCGGGTACTTCTTCAGCATGTAAGCAACAGAGGGTTACATCGAGTTTATAACAGAAGATTAAAACAGGTAATAGTTGCATCGTGCACAGGGTAGAAAATCAAAAGGGACTAATAGTGATTGACGACAGGATTCACGCGTACATTGTGAACGTAAATAGCGTTAGTTTTACGAAAGTGGAGCTGGGGCTTAATCATAGCCATGAGCACAGCCCCAGGAACTGTGACAGAATTTTTGTGTAGTAACTTTGTTTTCCTATATTTCGAGCGATACATGAGGCAGTCTATTCTCCGCCAGACCGGATGTCTATACTCGATCTCAGGAGTTGTGTGCAGCAAAGGCAAAGGCATTGGTGCGGGCACGTGGCTTTCAAATGTGCTTTTTTTTCGCGAGTGTTCGTGAAAGGAAAGCAAATATGAAAGCCAGGCCCTCGCGCCTGTCCTTTTGACTCTGCTGCACGCAACTCATGAGATGCAGTATAACAGTTATAGGGGTGCACATGTGTTTCGTCAATAATATTTATGCTTTTTCTTAATTTCGTGATGCCTAAATTTATGAGAGCGCTACATATATGCTACACGCTTCGCATACATTCAGTTCATTACGGGCTTTCTAAAACATAATAAACAAATAAAACATAAATACGACTGTCAAACTTTAAGCATGTAGCATCGTGCTTCACACGATACTAGGGATAAATTGGGTTGTGTGTATGTTTATACAGCCTAGAACTTGGTCTGCCTCAACGGGCGACGAGTCTCCCAGCTGTAGATGAACAATTTAGCCAGTGCAGTACAACCACTAGCCTGGGGTTTTTAACGTGCACCACGCGGTAGTGATACACGACCGCACGCCGGTATGATGATCATCCAGATCGAAACGGGGAGGGGTGGGGATTGAACCCAGGATCCCTGGGTTCTGCAGTACCAGGGATAAGAAAGGCCGCTAATAACAGCATTCGTACATAGTAATGTATCATGGCAGTCTCGGCGATATTCGGATATTCGAGTATCTCAAATATATAGAAACAAACCAGCTAAAAAAAATTAATGATGGACATCATGACTAGGAAGAAAAAGTGTTGACATGTTTTTCTTCGAGGCTCGCAAGGGTTGACACGTTTCTTCTTCCTCGGACACTCTATTTGAGCTAATCGCCTTTGGAATGATCCAGTGGCCGATCACCCCGAAAATGCAAGAAAGATCCACGATTTTCGAGCACAAAGAGGGAGCTGGTTCAACTCAGATGAAGGGCTTAGACAGACCGCTGGATTCTTCAGCCCCTCCAGCGAGGTTTTGTTCAACGAGCTCATATTAGTCTACATTAGGGCATCGTGAATGTTCATACTGGAAAATGCCAATGAAGGTGAAACACTATAGAGGTGCAATGTGGCAGCTGAAGTGCGTCGCTAACGTGGCATAACCTGTTAAAGGACCTAAGAACTGCACGGGAGGCTTCATTTTCAAATTACGAGGGAAAACAGGCGTCACGACGCCACCAAGTACGAACGCGGAGTTTCTTTGACGTCACAGAGAAGGAGGAGCCTTCGACACAGCCCATTTCTCTAGGTTGTCGCCTAGAAAAATGTTATCTTATGCCCAATGGCCAATGCTCTTCCTCCCGTCCTTATGTTGCATGAGACTACACTCCAAGTAATCTGGTTTGTTCACTTTCACGCTGAGGTCTTTGGAGAGCCGATCTCTGCAATCTAAGAAGGGAGATCGGCGAGCACCAAAGGTGATCATACGTGGAGTTAAAAAGCAGTCTACGCGGGGACACCGGACATGACGTTTCACATGCTTACTCAATGATCAATGTCCCAGCACATAATGTTCATTTCAGTTCTAGAGATATTTCTAGCCACCTCATTGGCCGAGCTCCCTCCGTAGATGGCAGCGATTGCCTCCCCCAAGTGCATATCCCGTCCATATCAAAATTGTTACTGGCGGCGATCTCACATGCATGTATTCAACTGTATACACCGAGGGAAATTTTCCTCCGGCCGCTTTTCTTCCGACTGACCATTGGTCGATCGCTGTTCCCTCTGCGGTCCCAGGTGCTTGCTGTGCTCCTCGCCTGTACCGCTGGTTGCCTGGGCCAGCAGTTTGGCGGCTTCGGCGGCGGATTCGACGGAGCCAGTCTGGGCGGGGGCGGCGGCGGTGGTTTCGACAGCAGCTCCTTCGGCTCCCCCGACGGGGCGGCCCAGCTGGGCGGCGGGGACTACGGCGGTGGCTACGGCGGCCAGGAGACGGACGGTGCCGCCGGCGGCGCCGGCTTCGACACCTCGGGCTTCACCGGAGGCTTCAGCGGGTTCGGCGGCGGAGCCGCATCCAGCGTGCGTCCGCAGTTCGGGGGCTTCCAGGGACAATTCCAGGGCGGACTTCCCCAGGGGGCGTCCCATCTCGGAGGACAGTGAGCGGAGGTACGCAACAGAACAAAGAAGGTCTTGGCCGTATGAGCATTCTGTAGAACCGTTTTGCTGGCACTTGGTTCGAGTACAGTTGATGATGGATCCATAATTGAACAGTGGTCACCTTGAACTTCTGAAGGCCTAGCATAGGCAGTCTTCAAAGAGGTCGCTGTGGAGTGTTAATTGCCTCAATATCTGCCGAGAACCTAGCTGGATAACCGGTTTGGAGACTATTGGTTCGAGCATGACCCACGATGGACTCATAATAGAGCAGTGGCCACCTTCAAGGCCTAAACGCCACGCACCCGCAGTCTTCAATGAGGTCGCTGTGCAGTGTTCATTCCGTACATATTTGTCGAGGACCTTTTAGGAGGACCGTTTTTTACACTCTTGTTTCGAGCATGGTTCATGACTGAAACATAATAAGTGTTCATTTTGAAGACCTGACGGCCACGCACCGGAGTCCTCAAGGATTTCGCTGTGCAGTGTTCATTGCACGATATTTTCCGAGTAGCTATTTGGAGGACCCGTTTGCAGACTCTTGGTTCGAGCATGGCTTATGATTGAACCATTTAGGGCAGTGACTACCTCGGGCCACGCACCCGCAGTCTCCAACGAGATTGATGTGCAGTGTTCATTGTCTTTGTATTAGGCGAGGACATTTCTGGGACACCATTTTGCAGACTCTTGGTTCTAGCATGTTCCATGATTGAATCACAATACAGCAGTGGCCACCTTGAAAAGCTGAAGCCCACGAACCCGCAGCCTTCAAGAAGGTCGCTGTGCATTGTTTATTGCCACCATATTTTTTAGGACCTTCCTGGAGGACCGATTTGCGGATTCTAAGTTCCAGCATAGTCCATGATCTCACCATAATAGAAAGTGACCACCCTGAAGACCCGAAGGCCACGTACACGCAGTCTTCAAGGAGGTCGTTGTGCAGTGATCATTGCCTCCATATTTGCCGACCTTGATTGAAAGCGATTGCTTTTAGAAACAGCTCCACTAGTCCCTGTCTCGAACGTTTATGAACCTCTTATTTTTTTTATGGGTCATACAAACAACGAGCGCACAAGCCGACGACCACAAAATATCTTTCGGTTGTTTCGTGCGAATGCAGATCGCCCGTGAGAGTCCACCCCGTAAGGCGATGGATGATCGCATACTATCGCATACCTATTAAAGCTGTCATATCTGAAAATATAGAAATGACCGTATCACTTGAAACTAGAGTTCCGACCGTACGATCATGTATGGTTCCAAATGTACGTGATTGCTTGAACCGTACGATCGTGTCCCTAATGTAGAAATCTAGAGAGCATGTGGTACTTTTTATGTAATATTTAAATATTGAAAATGTTGAAATTTGTTTTCTTATTTGTGTAATAGACGTAATATCTTGTGTATTAGTAGTTTTACTTACCTGCTTTAGTTAAACTTATAGCAACTACGTAGTATTTGCTACGATCAGCAGCAACTTTGCTACTTGCCAAAAACAAACGCAATGCAATGACTGCTCATGAGCTAGTCCTATATCAGGATTTAAATGAGCGTCGCATAAATTATCTGGATGCATATATGAATGAATTGCCAATTTATGAGCGGCGAGGAGCCTTTAGATGGTGTTGTCCGTAATCGATCAAATGTTCCTTTGTTTCAGGGAGAGGCAGATGCCAAGAGAGACAGGAGGGCTGCAGTCCAGCACCGAGGCCCGCCACGAGAACTCCCTCGGTGACAGCCGGAGAATGTGCAACGGGCAGTGTAAATAGTAATAGGCGAACCGCAACTAGCGCGCCGCTTGTAAAAAAAAACTATCATGGGGTTTCATTAAAAGGTTCATCGTTCCAAAAATATAAACTCAACCACATTGACTGTTTTTTTCAAATGCATCTCAAACCATACATGTGCACTCGCACTGTGTCGACGTGTCTTTGTACAATTTCAAGGTTATAATGTACGTTAAGAAATCTAGAACAAAAGACGTGTTGCACTACATAATATGTCCCCCTGCGGCGACAGTTACCGCTGTCTAAAGGCTGAACTACATGTAAGAGATTTGGCGAGCGACAGACCAAGCGACTGCGACGAGCGCCGTGATTTGCCGTCACCCGTTGCTGCCGCCCGTTAAGTCGCTCATTTCTAGATTTCCAGAAAATATCGCAAGTTTTTACGCGTGACCCGGAAATGGCTCTAGTGAGAGCCAATAGAACGAAACGTTTCATGACGTCCCCACCGCTGCGCTGTCGTTTTTTTATCACGACGTGCTTCGCTTGTATGTGGTTTTGACCGACCGGGCGACAACGGGTCCCGTCGCGTCACTTCGTCACGTCGCTTGGAATAGTCGTTCACATGTGGTTTATATTTAAACGTCGGTATTCCGGATTTCATTTTCTCAAGTTTCTTTCATAACGCCACCTTTTGAAATCAGATTATGTAATCGAAGTTACTCCTGTTTCCCTTGTGTTTTATATATATATATATATATATATATATATATATATATATATATATATATATATATATATATATATATATATATATATATATATATATTACGTATACGAGCCCGACGTTACAAATAGTGGCCCGTCAATATTGCAGCTGCAAGAACATTGTCGCTGCTAGTACTAATGAAATAAAAAAACGAAGGCACTCTTAAAGGAAGAATGACATTCATCTTCTGGATTTGTTCTTGTTGAAACAAGAAGAAATAGACAATTCATTTGACGAATGTCGTTCAAAACCTTACATTAAAAAAACAACAACAATAATCTTGTAGATCGATTTTTCAATCTTTATGAGAATAATACGATCGGAAGAAAATCAAGCAATGGACGACATATTAAGTCGATTGGTTCAACCTATCATGATAAGCAATTGTCACAACCCGTACACACCCTAAAGCAAAGCACGTGATGAATAGAGTATCTACATTGAGTGAAAGTAAAAGCTAGGAGTTCATAACTGCCAGCAGACAAACGATGCGACACAAATTCGTATACTGCATTTGCAACAGGGTCACATATGAAGGTAATAAAAGCGAAGTACGATGAACGGTAGGCCTAGACTTCAAGGCCGTTCCTAAACATGCGCCAGCGTGGCACATGTTCCAGAAACAGGCCCGACGTAGAAGACAGAATACACACGCACTTTTGTTAAGCGAAGTCGACAAAAACGAGTCCTGTAGCGGTGTGGCGGCCGAATCAGCCGAATAGGAGAACCAGCAGCACGGAGACCTCAAGATCACTTCTCTAAAGAACACTTTGTTGGCCAAAGCCGCTAACGCAGCACGTTGCAAATAGTGCTTCGTCTCATGCAATGCCATCTGCTCGCTACGAATCCCGGACAAAAGCTCACCGGACAAAAGCTCACCGGGCAGAAGCTCACCGGACAAAAGCTCACCGGACAAAAGCTCACCCATTTTTTCACACACCCGGACAAAAAAAAAAAGCTCACCCATTTTTTCACAGACCCGGACAAAAGCTCACCACGAGAAAATTTCATGTTGGTCTTAACACGAGTGCGGACAACTTATGTGCATGCGTGCGACACAAAAAGGCAACGATAAATTAAATCTGACAGGCGCATCCCTTAGCGAAAAGAGGCCGCACTAGGGTGCCTTCATGTGCGCTTTGCTTAGGGTGGAGACATCTGGCCATTTTGTCCCACACTTTTATTTTTCTTTTTTGTTCAGAAGCGCGTGAAAGCGCGTGTCGCTGCACGCGTTTGTGGCGCTGACTGTGCTATGGCGACATTTTGTTTTCGGTGATTTCTTTGTATTTTACCCGTGAGCGCGTGCTGTCGGCATCGGGTACAACAAACGGTGGCATCACCCTAAACAGAAGGACATCGAGGCACCCTAGGCCGTACTTGAAACGAAGTTGAAATATATTGAATATGAATATTCATTTTGTATTCATTCTGTATTATTTTGTCCGCATTCGAAATACGCGCGTAAGGTATTCAAAATATATCATAAATATTAATCAAAACAGATTTTAGATATACCAAAATTATAATTCCTTCCTCCTCAAATGCCATTTGTGTATTAAAAACCGGCTACACAATTTTTTTAAATTTTTTTTTTTTTAATTTTGGACTTTGTTATTCTCGGTGGCATTTGAAGGCACTACTAAATACATCCCACAACTGCACATCAGAAACGAACACAAACACAAACACAATGACGCACTGAACACCTGAATCACAGTCCCGTTGACTGCTCTAGAGCCTTATATAGCCTACATATTGAAGGTAATCATTTGGCCGGTGACCCCCTGTGCACTTATTAAGGTTCCAAGCATCCGATCTCCTCCTCAGGAGTCTGTCAAAGGGGAAACAGTGTTTTGAAGTTCGTGGACGATATCTCTTACTACAAAGCATTGGTACAACTAATAATAATTCGGCGCAGTCGCTAAAACAATATCAACAAAAACGGCTCCTAGAAGAATGTTATTGCTTCTTTGCATAGCACCACTCAGGACAAAGCGATTCAAGGCAGTTTCTTCACTTCAAAATAGTTATTTTGCTTTTCTTTGCTAGTTGACTGTTTAATATGGTCGTTAACGTCACAATATTAAAGTCACTACTCGCATCACGTACAATGGTGAGTATACACATTCAGTGAACTAACATTGTGCTAACACAACCATGCCAAACATATCTGCTCACAGCACTTTCTGAAGCTTTCCAGCATCAGCAAGTGTTGTGGTTGTAGTTTGCGAACCCCGTTTGTGACTGTTGTGCGCAAGAAACTCATCAGGTGTGTTCTTGATAGAAAAATGTAAACAAAAACATGAACTGGGCTGATTTATCAGTGCGATGCTGCACAGCTCAATTGACAAACTAATCAAATGTTGAATTTAGGCACTTCAGTGTACTCCACATCTGCTTGAAGTAAACTTCTGAAAGGCGAGCTTTTCAATACTTTGGTAGTTTAAGTCAAACTACCAAAGTATTGCAGTCAAAAGATACTTAGAGTAGAACACAACAATATTTACGATTTCCAGGTATTTTATGAGTATTCTGCACTTATTTTTGATCGCTGCATTTTTATTAGGGCTGGATTATATTTTGCATGAAATAAATAAATATTTTAGGAAATCTATGTGAAAGGTATTTTGTGCCTACTAATTTAGTACTTACGTATTTCAGAGCGCATGAAGGGAACTTCAAATGTAGTTCGAATAAAGGTATTTTAAAAAGATTTTCAGAAGTATATTTTATTACTAAGTAAAAAAAAAAAAGAAGTGTAAATTTTCGGTCAATTTTTCGTGTACTTACAATTATGCACTGTACTTTAAATACACTCAAATTAGAATGTGGTATATTTCAAACGTATTAGTTTTCGCTAAGGGATGGTTTGTTGATTTTAATACAAACAAGTTTATTTATCGATTGGTTAGGAGCGAATGCAGTCCCCTACTAACTCCAGCAGTCTTGGTAGATCTCGATGTACATGCAAGCCCTCGCAAATATTTCTAAAACGATTCTGCAGGCGCAGAGTGGTTTTTTGCACCCGCTTTACTGTGGGCTCATTTCCCCGGGGTTGTGTCAATGCCGTGGCAACGAGCGCCTGATTTTGCTGTACGCATTCAATCAGCCTCCAGACGCTTGCTTGACGATAAGCTTCTGGAACCCGGTATTCGATCCTTCGTAGGTGCTGTTCATCCAGTCTTTATCTTGAAGATTGGCGTCGTACATATTCCACCGTAACGGGGGAAACTCCGGTCGTCGTCGGCGCAGAGTCAGGCGAAGGGAAGAATTCGCTCTGGGTGCCGCCGCAGATGGAACAAAAGCATAACGGAAGCGGCCGCTGACATAGTGCAATCAAAATAGTCCAGCAGGTAGCCGATGTCACCGGTAGACTTTTCCCTGGTGGTTAGTTCTTGTGGAACAAGCTGTGGTGGAAGGAATGCAAGCCTGTCTAAAATCCCGCACAGTCTTCTAAATTGGTCATCTGTCTTGTACTTTTCCAAAAGGCCCAACTCCCGTTCTTTCAAAGTATTTTTAAAAATTAGCAACTCAATGGTGGATGGGGTACAAGTTCTCCTAAAAATGGTCCAATGTCCATCGCGTCCGCACTTTATTTCAGCCCCTGTTTCGCCCGGGTAGCAAAAAAAAAAAAAAAAATATCGAGGTGAGCTTTTGTCCGGGTCTGTCCAAAAATGGGTGAGCTTTTGTCCGGGTCTGTCAAAAAACGGGTGAGCTTTTGTCCGGTGAGCTTTTGTCCGGTGAGCTTCTGTCCGGTGAGCTTTTGTCCGGTGAGCTTTTGTCTGGTTACCGCTCGCTACAACCATCTGCTGCCAGAAAATCAGAAGATAGAGAATCTCGCACAAACGGATACTGATCCGGCTGCAAGGGGCGATATTGAACCCCGCACTGATCCTGGTCGTCCTCTAAACCAGTGGTTCTCAAATGGGGGTCCGCGAGACCCTCAACAATTTTTTTTATTTTTATTTGGCACGTTTTTTGTAGTTCAGTCCGGCCGTGACTAATTTGCAACCTGCTTCCTGAACTACGACAGCAATAAAAGGCACCTGTTTCATGCTCCAGACGTGTTAACTAACTTACGTACCCCCCCCCCCCCTCCCGGCTGGAAGGGGTCCCCCATCACTGCCAGCGGTCCGCAAGGGGTCCCCGACGGGATCCGGTCAAAATGGTCCCGGTCAAAATGGTCCCGGACAAAATGGTCCCGGACAAAATGGTCCCGGACAGAATGGTCCCAACTGCCATTCCGGACAAAATGGTCCCAGCGTGGCATTATTTATTTGCTGTTTGCAGGTTTTTTTGTATTTTCTACTCGTGATGGATATTAGCAGCGGCTTGTAACACAGTGCACACAGTACGTGCAAGGGCTCCGTCCTTTGAACGACTTTTTGAGGGGTGTGGGTCATATGAATACATTTTCGTATTAGGCCTTCGCTTCAGCAGCGTCGACTTCTAGTCTCTTAAGTGGTCTATGTAATAAATACGCTCATAATTGCGAAATCAATTTTTGATTTCTTTAATATACAATGTTCAGACAGAGCGATGCTGTTTCTGAAAAATAGAACACGGTGGTACGACAGGTTCATTTAAAAAAAAACCACATCAAGAACCTGTAGTACGTGTATGATAATGATTTTCATTTCGAATATCGTTTTGAAGCTCGATAGCGCTAATTTGAAAACAGGTTCTGGCGATAGAAAGATATTGATTACACACGTGGAATATATCGGTAGAAATCAAGAACTTTTTAGAAATAGAGCTACATATGGTATAAATAGAAGGGATTTAAAATTTGTTTCAAATGATTATAATGAAAATGTTGATATTATCCTTGAACGTGTGCCAAAATAAAAGTACCAAACCATTTTGTCCTATTAAGAG
Source organism: Ixodes persulcatus (assembly GCA_013358835.2). NCBI lineage: Eukaryota > Metazoa > Arthropoda > Arachnida > Ixodida > Ixodidae > Ixodes > Ixodes persulcatus. Next base: position 100,703 of record JABSTQ010010275.1, read on the forward strand.
CGCTCAAAGTATTGATAAATTCACCTGGGACCATTTCGCCCGGGTTGGCACTTGGGACCTTTTTGTCCGGGACCATTTTGTTTGGGACCATTTTGTCCGGGACCATTTTGACCGGGACCATTCTGACCGGGACCATTCTGTCCTACACCCGTCCCCGACACATCCATGGCTGAGAACCACTGCTCTAAACCATCGGAGGATGCATCCAGTTTCAGTTTTATGCTCATATCGTGGCTCGACATGGGTTCGTTGGGAAAAGCCATTACAGATGCTTGACTGAATGGGGAAGCCGGGGACAAGGGGATAGAGGTCCAATCAGTGGAAGACACGAATACGCTATCGCCACAGATGCAGGCTGTACGACTTCAAATATTTGATTAGACCCGTTTGCAGAAGCATCGAAATAATGGGGTTGATCCGCCAGAGTGATAGGTGCAGAATAGGACTGGTTCACTTGGCCTTCCGACACAGTGGAAGCAATGGAAGTTGATTCTATTATTGAAAGAGCGTTGCTGCAGCTGGTCTTTACAGAAATTGCAGAAGGCGGGGACGCGCAACGTCCAAAGAAAGAGACTCTGGAGACGTGGGAGGATTCGGTTCACCGAGAAAGACATCAGTACTAGCAGCACGCAACTGATTCGCAGAGGCGTCAGGAATCATTTCGCTGCGAAACGGGTAGAGTTCCAAGGTCGTGGGGCATCAGGGGATGTTTGAAAACTAGGGTCGTCCATCAGGCTGAGCCGGCCTCCAGAGCAAAATGCAGGCACACAATTGCGAGACAGCCGGAGCCATTGGCTGTTTCTTTGGTTTGGGAACCATTGCTGCTCCAAGCAGCCGACCGAGTCCTGAACTTGTGAGTCATTCAAAGGAGACCTCGAGTTTTGGTCCTCGTCCGATATATCACAGGCGACAAAAAAAAAAGAAAAAGATAAACATGCTCTCGTGTTTATGTGGAAGTCCCTTAGAGTCAGAGCGAAACACAGAATACGAAACAAAGCTCGGCGTCAATGTCAAAGAGGAGCGAGCACTGATATTTTGTGTCTGAGACTAGTGGCACAAAGATAGAAAAAGATAGAAACAAAACGACGTCGTAAGTAGACGAACCAATGCTTAGATTGTAGGCGAGCTGGTGTGTATTGACCATGATGTCATAGCCCTAAGATCGGGGAAGCACAGAGTTAGAACAGTATGAGAACAGTAAACGTTTTACAATCCTCTTACTGTTTCAACTATTTGCCTCAAGGCTACCATCATAGTTTTAAGTTAGTCCCTCTTTCTTGTGAGCCAGTCGAGAGCTGAAAGTGTTAGACATTCACCAGCTGGGCTCGTTCCCATCTATTTAGATATTTTATACTAAACTATTCTTATAATGCTCGCGCATTAGCTGTCATTGCTACGTCGGCTGTTTGCTAGTGCCCAAGAAGGGAATTGGTAAAAAAAATCAGATTATAAGTTAAGTTCATTAAATCTCACAATAATACAAGAAGCATTTAGTTTATCCCCCGCAATGTCTCCGCAATGCCCCTCCAAGTTGATTGCTTGCCACTAGCCACGGTGGAAGAAACACATTTAGGTGATGCCACTGGCCGCTCTTCCCGCGGGGAGAAAGCGACCAGATCGTGTTCGGAGCTACCCTCGAACCAGGAGTAGTTAGTCCCGCGCCGCCGCGGAGAGCGCTGCGGTATGAGGTCCCTCCTCGGCGGCCACGGTGTCGGCGGCGTAGCGTGCTCGCCTTTTACGCGGTGTGGTGGTGTGGTGGTGGTGTGCGGCCAGTGGCTGGCCTCATGTTTTGCTTTTGGTGCTAAACATTGGGCCACAAGACACGTTACTAAAAAATGTAAGGAATTACATTTACAAGTGCACAAGGCTAAATTGTAACTAATTACATTACAATTACCCGTCCATGAAGTAAGTGACCGTTACCACAAAAAGTAATCCGTTAATTTCGCGGCGTTACTTTATCTTACTGTCCTAGGGTAAGACACAAAAACACAATAGTGTTATGGAAGCATTTCTGTTGCCGCCACTGACACTTCTGTGACCTTGAGCAACAGCTGGCTCTCGAAAGTTTCGTCGGACGTCCTGCCTCGTCTCTAAGAGAAAATGTCGTCCGCCGCACGAATGCCTTACGCGCTGCATTGCGTGCTTCTTTAGAAAAATATAACAACTCTCTACCTTAATGAAAGCGCAAAGCTTTGTTGTTACAACTACGTTGTTAGAATCGCAAAGCTATAAAAAGCTATAAACCTCGAATAAGATCAGTGTATGTGAGAATATTATATATAAACGTATTCTAGCCGGCAAATATCGCCAAATGGTGTTACAGGAAAATAGAAAGACACGGTAATTACACATAACAATTAAATAATAGATTATGCTTGTATATTGATCTTCCATTAGCTCTGAACACATGTCGTGCCTTGGCTCAGACGCCGGTGAATAAAAGGATGAAGCTTTTTGGATATGATAAAAACAAAACAGCGCAAAGACAAGGACGAAGTAGAAGAAACCACAAGACACAGCGCTGACTTTCAACTGAAGATTTATTCGTGTAGCCGCCTGTTATAAATAGCAAACATGCTACCCCCCAAAAAATCAAGGAAAAAACACAAAAGATATATAACGTCACGTTTTTAAAGGGGCACTCAAGTGGTTTTTGAGTTCGTGTTTTGATGATGACAGCTGAATTTAGACGCCCTAAGTATCCCTAAAAACCAAAAAGTATAGTCATACGGTGATTATTTCTTTAATAAAAATGTAATTGAAGGCCGCCAAACCTCGGATCCATCCGAAAACGAAACCACTCTCATTGGTCATCGCACGCTTATCAAAAGGATCTTGGGCCAATGGCGTTGGACGACGTTCCGTCGCGCTGTGATCCCGAGGTAGCCGCATCGGCCGAACTCCTTTGTCATTCGAGCTTCGATCGTGGCGGAGTTCTCTACGCTCGAGGACCTGACGCCGTTAGGGGTTGAAATTCTTCGGCGGACAGCCGACCTGGGGATGATTTCCTATGACGCCACTCCGACGTGCGATGTGGACGATAGCAGCGCTTCGGAGTCGTGTTCGGGTTCCGAGGACGACGAAACGCAGACCTTTTCGGGCGGTCTTCGATTTGCGGTTGGGGCAAGTCGTAACCAAGCCAATGTTTGACATCGCAGCGTTACCTCTGGTACGTGATGTCAAACGATGTCCCCACGTTGACTTTCGCCTCGGGAGGACGGGGGAAGGCTGGTTCAGACATGTGCAACGAGCGCGTACTTACGACTGCGTCCGTTGCGACCGGAACGACCGCTCTGCGCCACGCGTACACACACCTGCAGCCACTGCAACAAGCGCAGCGGGTCGCCAGCACGGCGACCGCTTCTATGCGCCGCCGTCAGCTGTTTCAGCGGCGCCTCTAAAAAGGGGACGCACTGCTACTCAATGCCGTAACAGAATATAGACAAACAGTTTTCTACAGTCTAAAGCTTTATTGTCATTTTTTTCTTGATAGGCTTGCAGGGTACAGTGGATGAAAAAAAGAAAAGAAAAAGGTGCAGTACGCCGTCTTGGACGATCACGACTCTAATACACGACATTGCCAATAGTACAGATATCGCCACACGCCTTTTCTACGATTATAAAAGACGATGTAATCTTAGCAGCGATATAGCAACGTAGAAATATGATTTCGTGATCACAGATAGACGTTGCGAGCGTTCAGGATTGCTAACACTAATCCCTTTTCTCCGGTGATGAAAACGCATGAAAATTCGCATCCTTCATACGGTACGCGCCAGTAATACCTTGAACTTGAGCACACGCATGAAATGCGCCAAATAAGAAATCCGGGCGATGTTCGAGGACACAAATGCTTAGAAAGCACCACTGTAGTCGAAGTAAACAAACACGACGGCACGGGCGTTTCTGTTGTCTTGAGAGTGCCGCCACGACATCGCCGCACGAGTAGGTGGATCTTCCCTTCTAGTCCGTGCCGGGTTATCATAGCGACAGACGACGAAAATTCACAGTCAAGGATAGCGATTTTACGCGGAGCGATGAGCTTTCACTATGCCGTCCACGTCGACGTTCACCACCGACGCCACGTTTACGGGAGCCGGCCCGCGGGCTGCGACCGGCACGACCCGCATGCAACGCGCGCAGATACGTGCGCTTCCGCGCATCCCGGGGGAACGGGAAATTCACCCCCCGCGGAGGAAGGCAAGGAGAAAACGTAGTTCTTTGTTTGTGAAACGATAATTGCAGTATCCCGTATTATAAACTAGAACTATTTTACGTCTTGTGAAATTATCATGCACAACATATCTAAATGAACTGAAAATTGTTTCTCTAGCGAAACTTTACAAAGGCTGCCAAAATTTTCAAACATACGATAATTTCATTGGTCGGCGCAGGAACAGAAAAGAGTCCGCACGCATTTTATTCCTGCGTGATTAATAGGCGGTTCTGGCTTCTAAAACTGAAGATACTCATTTACTGACACTTCCTTAACGCCATCGCACCAAAAAGTAGCTTCCCCAAAAACCGCTTGAGTGCCCCTTTAATACAACACTGTCACTGCTTTGCCCTCATCGTTCTAAGAACTGCCGCTCCTTGTTCGAAAGTACGAGTGACGGGGCACTAACACAATCAGGACCCAGTCGCGCTATATCACTTGCTTCTATTATTTCCCGCATCACTCTCTCCTTATTTTTAAAAACCACTTGGCATCCCTCGAAGGCAGGAATGCACCCGCAATTTCTGCAGTGCACGCCTAAGTGCCCTGACACGACTCTAAAAACGTTGTATCGATGTACTCTGAGTCGATCGTTTAAGCATCTTTCCGTTTGTTCTATATTTTTGGATATATAACCAGGAAACATATCAAGGTATCCCTTAGAAATCGTCAATATTCACGCCGATTAAAACGGAAATGTTGAAGCAGGTGTGCCGTGCTTACCGACCCCTGATGCCGTTTAAAAGGCATGTAGCACGGGTCGCCCGTACCACGGCTCAGTGTTCTTTAGCTAAATGCCAGGTAAGGCAACGGCAGCGTCCCCCCCCCCCCCCCCCCCTGCGACAGCAGTAATTTTAATTTTAAAAATACGAGCTATAAAAGAGTCTTACCTCATACTTCCACTACCGGAAGGTGTAAACAAGCACCTTAATTCTGAAGCCGATCATCCTGGAGCTAAGGAGCGCGATTCTCGCAATACGGTACCACCATTGCTGAGAGTTTCCATATATATCACCAACGACGTGTCCTGACATTGTAAAAAAAACACACCCACACATAAAGAAAACATTAGACGCGCGAAAAGGGCGACAGAAATGTATGTAAGCAACTTGAAGTGTTTAGAAAATTAGGTGAAAAGCAGCACAAGCCAAATAAACATTCCTATCTCCCAAATATGATAAGTGTTCAAATATCCTACGAGAAGCATGTCACATTGTGTGTGACATTCTGCTCGAATGTCACATGCTTGTAGGCGTTACCGAAAAAAAGTAACTAAATACGTTACTCGTTACTTGCAAATAAAAGTAACGCGTTACCGACCTACGCTACCTCAAAATAAAAGGAACGCGTTACCGTTACCGTTACTGATAAAAAGTAACGCACGTTACTGTTGCGTTACTCTTTATTCACGAACTAAAACATTTGCTGTTTCGATGTTTGATATGTGCGTAAGCGCCATAGCTAAAATATGTCCATGCGGAAACTTAATTACCCTCTCTTTTTTTGGGTTTCACCCGAATAGTTACAAGAAAAAACGCGGAAATATATATGAAGCTGATTTATAACATGTTGGCACGGAACTTAACAGAAGAACCGGCCTCCCTCATTAGCACAGAAATTAAGAACAGCCGAGATTGAAACTTTGAATATATTTTATTCACAACATGTCGAAGTACAGATAGTTGCTGCGAACAAGTTCCTCCGTTACCCGAAGCACACTCCGCTGTTGTACTTCAGCAACAGCTGAATTTCGAAATTTAATTTTTTTAAAGTTCTAGGAAGTAAAGTAACGTAACGTAATTTCGTTACAGTTACTCAAAATAAGTAACGTAAGTACGTTACCCGTTACTTCTTTGGAAAAGTAACGAGTACGTTACTACGTTACCAAAAAAAGTAACGCGTTACCGGTAACGCCGTTACTTGTAACGCGTTACCGCCAACACTGCCAGTGTCACATCATTTTCAGTCAATTTCTGTGTCGAACTTTATTAAGCTAAAAATGAAGTGCCCCCTCCCCTTGTGACATTATGCAAACTGTCGCAGGGCATTGGTCATAATCTTGAGCTTTTGGAAGGCACGCGGTCGACAAACGTTCTGGGTCATCTCCGCTTCTTCGAAAACAAGAAATGAGTGAAGGGACAAAGAAGGAAGGCGCGCACAGATCCGCCACACCATCTTAAATAGAAAAGCGCAAAGGACAAGGACAGAACACAGAATGAACAGGACAAGCGCCACACCAGCTCGCGTGCACTTTGACAGTTTTTTTTTTCATTTTTTTTTTTGTGAAGGAATATTTTTGATTTTGGGAGTTTGCGTAATATTGTTTGCACCGAGAGTCCGGGTCTTTGTATCAGTGTACCTCCCCCTTCGCCGTGGGCAAGTAAGCTTGCAAACAACCAAGCCACGAAAAAAAAAAAATATTCGAATCGAGATTTTAGGCGACGGAAAGAAAGGTTTTTCCTAAAAAGCTAATCCTTGCAAAAAAAAAAAAAAAAACGTTGTTGTTAGAAACAATTTTTTTCGTTGTTGGTCTTTCATCTTCCGGCTTTTTTCCGCTTTTTAAAAAAAAAAAAAAAACTAAATGTAACGGATTGTAACCATTCCCTTACATAAATATGTAAGAAAATTACTTTACAATTACTTTGTAAAATATGTAATTATTCACTTACGAAATGACTGACAAATGTGAGAGATTACAAGTAATTTTGTTACTTGTAAAGGATTACGTATACGTCAGGGTGTAGTCATGTGACTTCCGGAAACCCTCACATCCTTTACATTCTGTCTTCCTCCCCGGTCCAGTTTCAGTTTCGGTTTCGAGCAGCTGTGTCATTTTTTTTCTTTATTAAAAATATACGTGATGCTGTAGCAAAATATTGATTGGGCAGTCTTCTGACAACATATTAAATCGTCTGGCAAAAAAAAAAAAATAATAAATTGCAGTAGGACACTAAGGACTGTTGACGTGTAGGAATGCGAAAACATTCGTATACGTAACGTATTCCTGCAAGCTGCGCATCGCGCTGAGCCGTGCCGGGGGACCTTCGCGGAGGCTGCCGGGCGGGCTCTGCGGCCGGCCGCTCTGCATAACCCGGCCACCCTCTCCCTCTTACCGGCGGCCGGGCCGCTGCGCCATGGAGAGGGCTTCTCTGTGGGGTGGAGCTCCTTGCAACTATGCCGCGCGCCAGCCAATGGGAATTTATCCATGAATTCGCTGCTACAGACAACAGGCTTCGCTCCATGGGACAGGGGAATTTAGGTGCCCTTTGAAGCGGCTTCAAAAACTGATAACTCTGGTTCACTGCATAAAACAGTTCTTGCTTTCGCATTAAAACAAAAAAATATATTGGGGGTGGGATGTCAGTGTCCTTTTAATAGTCTAACCGCTCATTCACACTGGAAGCGGATCCGCGTTCGCAAAGTGGTTGCGAACGCGGTTGTATAAAGATCCAGTGCAATTGCACGCGCACTCGATGACATCAAGTGCGCGTGCAATTGTACTGGATCTTTATAAAACCGCGTTCGCAACCACTTTGCGAACGCGGATCCACTTCCAGTGTGAATGAGCGGTAAGACCGGCAAACTTGATGGTGCGAAATGCACGTTGCAAAAAGAACTGTGAAAGCTCGCCGTGAGCACGCACTCAGCAGTTGCGCACACAGCTATGGCCAGCAGTGAATACCTATTGCCTAAAGCCTGGTTCAGACAGTTGCGTTTGACTGCGTTTGACTGCGTTGCGGCAGCGAGAAACCAGGACATCCCTGCTGCTTATATCGCGTGCCAAGATGATTCCTTGAATTGGATTCCACGGTTCATACGAAGCACAGATGTGCCGGTGACTCGCTTTCGGTAGTCGACGCAACGCAGTCAAACGCACTCAAACGCAAGTGTCTGAACCGGCCTTAACGTTTAGTGCGTCAAAAGAAAACTGGTACACGAGGGTAACTCGTGTACCAGTTTCCTTCCAAAGCTCTCTGCCTCTTCATTGTGATGCATCCGCGGTGCCCAAGCACGTCATCCAAACCCAGCTCACGCACTATGGCGCGTTTACACCTGCGGATTCGCGGGCGGGTCCGTGCAGGCGGAGAGCGGATTTTCGAGCCGCGTAGCGAAATCGACTTGTCGCTGGGGGAAAATCGGGATCAGTCCGGGACCCATACCTAGAAATTCCGCCAGCGACAAGTCGATTTCGCCACCCGGCTCTAAAATCCATTTTCCGCCAATGCGGATCCGCCCGTGAATCCTCAAGTCTAAACGCGACCTTATACACGAGCACCGCGTCACTCGGACGTATGCCATCGTGAACAATCAATTTGTCGACGAATATTCGAATTCGCGTTTGCGGCCAATGATCGTCGTGACGGCATATATCATCACTTGCGACTGGCACGACATCATGTGCTAAAAGAAAGCATGATGGAAGCTTGGGGTCATCGCATCCGGTGCTAAGGTACCTCGTGACCACGTGATTTTTCATTTTGCTTTTTTGTTGAGGATTAAAGCTAAGGAGAAAAAAACAACGTTCAAAGCTCATTTCATGGTGTCTCTAAAAACTGGCACATACGTAAAAAAAAAAAAGAAATTGCGCGAATACATTATGAATATATTGGAGCTTCAAAAGATAACTTTACGGTATTCATTGAGAAACCAACCACACGTAGGTATGTATGTAGGTATGTGTAAGAAGCTCCTCCTTCAAAGCGAGCTTTCGGCCCTTGCTAACGCCAGCGTGAACGCGCAGGCTCGCGCAACGAAAGCACTGCGGAAGCCAGCGAGCTCGGGCTGAAGGCTGAGCTTCTAGTTTCAGCGTAAGGGGGAACGGGGTATAGCGTAGGCCAATAAAAACCATATCTTTTTTTATTGTATTTTCACTCGTTACTCGCAATTAGGAACTACTTTTAATTTCCGAAAATAGCGTCGAATGATTTTTGCTGTTTTGAGTTTTTGTGCGATTTTCGGTTGGTTTTTCGTGCACGTGTTCCAACCTTCAGCTTACGTTTTGAGGCTAATCACGCATAGCGCTTCACGAAAGCTTTGGAACTATACACCGTTTCATCGTGGGTAGCGCCATTTTGAATACTACAGAGCCATCTAGCGAGCGTCAGGTTCCGGGACCATGCCGAGTGTTTAGAAACGTTGGCGAAGGTGCACTTCGGGGCGCCGCTCCCTCGTTGGGTGTGCTCTTGGGTGCTGCAAAGTGCTGGCTATCCAACTTTAGGGCGCGTCCCGTGTTCTTGTGTGCCGCGGATGGTGTTTCTCCAACTCAGTGGGAACGCTTCTTGCCCCGCATTATGGCATCCGCCAGTGCGGCAATGCCGAGAAGAGCGGCACTGAACGCGCCACCGATAGATATCGGAGGTGAGTACTCAAAATATTGTATTAGCTGCAGGGCTGCAGGTTGTTTGCCGCTTTAGATGCAGCACACTGAAGATATTTTTGGTCTTTCGTGTCGTTCGCAACAATAAAATATAATATGAACAAGGATGAGTGAAATCAGACCCTCTTTTTCTTCCTACTTCACGTTTTTCCGTTTCCAAACCACAGTCTCAGGTTTTCAATCATTATGTATAACTTACACCAGCTCGCCTGCACTTTAACCGTTTTTTCATTGATCGAAGGCAGCTGCCTCCGGTTTGCAGATCTTTGTAAAAGTTTGAATTGAGGATCCCGTGTCGACGAGCGTGTTCTTTGTCTAAAACTGACAAACAGCGAAGTCGTGATTGGCCCATTGCTGGAGCGAGCCGATCAACGATTCAACGATTCGAAATCGGTGCATGAGCATGTTTCGGAAATACAAATTGAAGTTTTTTTTCCAGCTACGTTAAGTACTAACTTGCAAAATAGGAAGAACCATGTCGCGTTGTGACGGTCAACGTAAGTTCAGGGCTCTCTGCTGTCGCACGGGAGATGGCGACCAAGAAAACCCGATAGAACTAACTTTTCAACAATTTCCAGCCACACCCGGTGGCGGAAATGAGCCTTCAACTAACTGTTGTAGATACTAAAATCGAGTCAATTTTACCACTGCAAGATACCAGCACTAAGATAAATAAAGTTACGAAAAGATACAAGCAGAAACAGCGATTCTCACGAGAAAACGAGCATCCACCTTGCGAGCGTAGCCCATGTTCATTGACGGTACAGCGGTAAGTTCGGTGCGCGCTCTATTCGCGAAATGTTCCGAGCACACTCGAGAGGATGGCGTCGGGGAAAAATTCTAAAATTTACGGATGCAACCCGCAGCCGCAGGAGGTTTCGGTCATTTGGAAAGCGATGGAAATTGAAGACATTGCAGCCGCAGTTGCCTTGTCGGATTCAGTACGTGACACAAATGTTCCCCGATAATATTATGGCGCTTTCTGTTGTGACTCGTGTCCGTGAGAGCCGTCTGTTGTTTCCAAGGCTTACCTTAAGTGCTTGGAACGCTTGTCTGGCTTCCTCGTGAATGCCTCGTGTTGCATAATGCCCCTGAAGAATGGACTGTGGAATGGCAAGACCGCAATGAAGCGTAGATCGGGTAGGGTCAGTGGCTCCGAATAGCAGCGGCCGATGAACAGGATGATGGGCTGGTACTGTCGATTTGGCTGCGGAATAACCTGTAAAATTAAAGAGAATATTTGTTAGAAATCATGGAATCCTGAGAAAACGGCAGTTCTCACGTGCTCTACTCGCGGGCAACTTTCCGTGCCATTATAAAAGAAGCAAAGTGCGCGTCCACAGCTTTGGTGGGCGCTCAAGATGTGCAAGTGCACCTAAGCGCACCCAGGGTTTTGACCAGGGTGTAAGATAGGCAGGTGGGGAAACGACCACTGAAACCTGCCGCAGCGGTGCGGCCGGGCTGTGTCCTCCTCGCGTCTTCTGCCATGGCCTCCGAGATCCCGAAGCGCGCGAAAGCCTTCGCGCGCGCGCTTAGGGATCTCGGAGGCCATGCTTCTGCACGGACGGTACCTCCGCCTTGCGATAGATGGCGCGGCGGCATAGGGAAGACGATGGACCCTGGTTTGTATGGCAATATGCCAGGTAACTCACCGTGTCAGCGATGCTCTTTAATTTGAAGTAGAATTTACTAAATGCTGGAGAAATAACATTACAACACGATTATTTATCAATATTTTTCTTACCTTCGATGCATTTTTCAGAACCGTGTGAGCGGCTGGCACTGTGAGGTCGTCTGTGAAACGCCTGACGTGCTCTTCGTTTTTTGTTGTGTTTGTTTTGCTCCCGAACGAGCTTGGAGCAAACGAATTTGCGGTAGCAGACGAAATTGTCATTTCTCGCCGTACGTGTTTTGACTTCTGGGGACGGCCAAGGTTCTAGAGATACGGGCCGCCGGTGTTGTGTTCCAAACAGTCGGTCGGATTACGGCCAGAAGGAAGAAAAGGCGGTTATATTTATAAAGGTTAAAAAGCGCAACAGGACAACGGACAGAAAGGAAGACACAGACACAGCAGCACTTACAACAGGACTTCATTTTCGTTGTCACTCAATATATATATAGCGGCGCCAACAAAACAAGTTAAGAAGGATATACAAATACACATTGTGAAAAGGCTAAAATTGTGACATCACTCATCACATCATCTCAGACTAGTTACCCCTGGTTGAGGAAGTAATTCTTTGTCCGACAAAGATACAGAGGGTGTACTGACACACTGCAGCCTCGATCTACCAATTTCTTGGGCATCAGGTATTTCTCGTGTGATTTTGTTTTTGTTTAGTACTGGAATGCAGCCACAGCCTCGGCAGTGCACACCGAGATACCCTGATACGACGCTATCTACGTTGTAGCGGTGCTCCCTCAAACGTTCATTCAGGCAGCGGCCCGTCTGACCCACCTAGTGACGCCCACACGATAATTGGACGGAATAAACGACCTCTTCTACACACTCAACGAAGCAGGTTTTGTGCATCTTGCGGGCTTCTAACTCCGATTCCCTCAGACCCTGTCTCCGGATGAATATGACACAACAATACTTCGCTCTCGGCAAAAGGGTTTATTTACTCACTTATTGCCTGGGGGGTTTTGGGATCGGGGAACGGTGATCAACGGGGCCGGGGGGAGATCCACTGCCCCGCAGCTGCTCCAAGTCCCAGCGGCAGTCGTCAACACCGCGTCATGGGTACGTCGTCGTCCAGGGTCGCTGTCCGGTTCGTCCGTCAAGTCCGCAGCTGAAGGTCTTGCTCACACTTTCCCCGCGCCATCGTCCGTCTCCTCGCCGATCCCCTGCGCCAGCGTCCTCGTCTCCTGTCACCACTGCGCCATCCTTCGTGTCCCGCCGCCCGAGAGCTCCACCGTCTAAGCGAGCATCACCGTCCAAGAGAGCTGCCGTCCAAGAAAGAGCCTTCCTTTGTCCGGCTTCCCCTTTTCAAGCCTTCGCCCCTTTGTTCTGGGAGGCCAGTCCCGTGACGTCAGTTGGCTTAGGGGAGTGGTCCAGCCGGACCTCGTGGTACGCGAGGCCATGGCCGGTCCCCCGAGGCATGACGCATCTCGGAGGCATCGAGTCCGAGTTGCCGGAAATTGGGGCCCGGAAGGTCGGCGCGGGGGAGGGCAGCCAGATCTCCACAGTCTTCAGGCAGCTGCGTCCACCTGTCGTGTTGGAACTGTGGTTCACCTCTTTACACAAGCTAGCCAACTTCACAGAGGCTGAAAAAACGACGTTAACCCCCGCATGCAAGCCCACTCTTTTAAGATTGTGAGATACTTTATGAAAGCATAGTATTACCACTACTTTTTTTTGTATTATCGTTCCGTCACTATTGTTATTCTTTAACGTCTTGAGGTTGTTCTCGGCTACCGCTGATAGAAGGGCGACCGGATACCCTGCAGACTTGAGTCGGAGCGCCTGATTGTGAAAGCTTTTGTCGAATTTGTCAGCGCATGACTTTGCTAAAGCGTTACTGAAACAGAAACTAATGATTTCCCTCTTCACGAGTTTCGGGTGTGCCGACACAAATGTCAGTATTGGCTTGTTTCCTCTAGGTTCTTAAGTCCAGCATACATGCTCCGGTTGAAAGTCAAGCCTCGGGTTCAAGACCCGAATGGAGCCCCCAACGGAACTTCATGTGTTAGCACCAGGGGTTTTAGACAGTCACTGAAAATGGACAGGACAAAGACACCACTTAATCGAACACATCCGGGCTGCAGTCCAAGCGGACCAAAAAATCATCTACACATCTAAAAATATTTATCACCCCTAATCGTTCGAGCTTGCTAGCCAAGTTTCTATCAATAGCCGCCAGAAAAATGTTGCTAAGTACCGGCTCTATACAAGATCCAATAAACACGCCCGTCTTCTGAATAGAAATGCCTTCCTTCCAAGTAGCGAAGGCCGATTTTAAATAGAATGCTAGAAGTTCCAGAACAGAGCCAACACTGAGCCCCGCCCTATTCTGAAATGCCACAACACCATGCTTGTCGATCGTGTCCTCTACAGAAGAAAACAGCTTGTCCTGGGGGATGGAATAAAATAGATCCTTCATGTCAACAGAGTATCCCAGGATGTTCTTGCTGGGAAGACCTGCCAAGGTATCCATCACATCATCCGAGCTCTTAATCCGGAAAAGGTCATCAATAGTCAGCAAATTTAACTTCGCCTGCAGGAAGACGGCTAGAGCCTTCTGCCAGGTACCACTTTCCGAGACTATTACTCTCAGTGGACAGTTTAGCTTGTGTGTTTTGGCAGAAACAAAAAGAGGTTCAAACTCAGGCTTTTGCTCTTGTCTATTCCTAGGGCGAGTCCTCCCAAGTTCAGTCATCTGCACATTGCCCGTGCCTCGATTTTTCTTTTTTCCAACATTACGTCATCACGCCGCAAGAAAGTAGACTCAAGTGCCTCTGACGCCTTTGACATGAACATACCTCTTGGTAATACTGCGAAACCGCGTAGTGGCAAGGCATTGTTTAAAAAAAAATGTAACTGTACCTTCAGGGGGAGGTTACTTAATGTGGATTTACAGTGTAGCAAAACATGTGTGCCCTCCGAGATGCATCACGCGATGTTGAGTTCGGGTGACTCTGTCGTGCTGGCACTGTGTGAGCGCAGTGTAGTGCGACGGCGTACCGCTGGCCTCAAATCAGGTCGAACTAAAACTTACCTCGCTTGCTTGTAAACAGCAGAAACTTATAAGCTAGATCACCAATTACATCTACAGGCGGAGTGGAATCGACGCCTTTGAGGCATTCGCGACACGGCTCACCTGACTTCTGAACTCGCCTTACTTTTTCGCGCTGCGCGACCCCTTGAAAGGTTCGACTTGTAATGTAAGCCCCTAAAACTGCGGGCAAAAAACAACAACAATATATTACATATATTATTAGTTTGCTCGAGTAAACTTACCTGGTTCATGGGCAGTTTATAAAATAAATTGGGTCGCGTTGCCTGCAAACTTAATGTGGATGGTTTGTTTTTCGTTTCTTCTTTGTGTGGCGTAATCTACGTGGAATGCCATAAACCTTCCCGAAGCGGGGACACAATCAGGTCGCCCGATCGGCCCTCGTTCTCCTACCTGCCTATCTTACACCCTGGTTTTGACTGCATAGCAACCGAAAGTTATCGGCCTTTATTGTTCGCAGTCCGGCCAGCACTCGCTCGTCACTGTAGGTGTTGAAGTTCTACTGCGCGTACACCTACTTTCACAGATCACGCCACTCAAGAAACGTTTACGTTGACACATTTTTTGCCTATACAGGTTTGGAATCGCCCATATATATTCGCGTGCACTTTTCACTCCCACTTGCTGCTACAGACAGTTTGCTCCGAATTATTAGCTTATTCGGCAGTGCAGCGCTGTTACTGCTTGGGGACTCTGAAATCCCTTATGGTTAACACATTCGAAGTGCTTTTCGAATTTGACGCTACCAGACTTTGTTGTCAGGTTCGTTAGATAACTCCAAACTTACTATATGTACATGTGTAAACATTCACAATGCTCTCAATTAAAACCTTACCGCAGTATTTATACCTAAATTCAAGGCTTATCTCCTTAGTGATGTGACGTGGGTTGCTCGTTAGTCGGATGTCGTTACAGAGGACGAACCCTCTCATCCACTGTTCACCAGAAATCACTCCGAGCGGGTGCTTGTACGCGGGATCTGAAATGAAGGATGTTTGTGAAGCGCGGTGGATCTAGTCGGTGAGGGGTTAACGGGTAACTCCCACACATTTTCTTGACCTTCGAGTTATGACGGTCTTTAGTAAAAAAAGTGGCCCTAAATAACAATACCTCAATTTTTTGTTTCAATGCTTCGCGTAGTTTTATGGATATCCTATCTCAAAATTTCGTTCCGCGGGTCTACGGCGAAACCAAAATTCCCGGCTCAAGCATGATGAAACCAGGGTGGAGAATAAAAATCAAGATGATTTAAACCGAAATTTAAATCAAGATTTAAATCGCAATAAAAATCGTGATTTAAATCAGACTGGCTTTAGTGTCGTAACTTGAATAAAATATTTCCCGCGAAAATAAACTCGAAAATAGTTTAAATAGTTTATTTACCATTTGTCCATCACTGGAAGCTTTCTACATGCATTTGTTTCATAGAAAAATCGAAGGATCATCAATGAAGAAAGATTCGTATTAAGCTAAGCACGAGCAGAAAGCAGTTCTCTTCGGAGCCAATTGGAGCGTTGAGCTTTCTTTCTACCTTCCACATTGCTCGTCAGTTGTCTCACGTCTTACTGCAGGCATATCAAAATGCGAAAAAACAAAAGCTAGAAAACATTGTTTTATTGCAAGCAAATTGGGATGTGGAAGGAGAGCAAATAAAGCTTTTGCTAACTAAAAAGTCAAGCTATGTTTGCTCTGGTATGGCACCCCGCCATACCAGAGCAAACATAGAAAAGCTGTTAATTCATTGTACCTTAAACATACAGTCATCCTTTCTTCCGCATTGGAAGCAGTGATCGGGCGGCTTGATAAATCAATCTGCAATGTTTAGAAATACATGCTGTAATAAAGAGCCACTATTTTCTAGCTACGTTTATTTAAATAAAATAAATGGGATTTAAATCAAACAAAAAATATCAAATTAACTAGAATTTTTTTCAAAACTCATGATTTTTTTTCTCCACTAATGATCAGCTATGATCAGCTGCATGGCCATCGTGTGACGCAAAGTTCGTATTGCTGTACCGCAAAACGTACGACTGGCCTAGTTGCAAGAGAAGTTCCGGTAAGTCATGGTAAGATGACACGCGTTTTACTGCTTTGCTTTGCAGATATCAAACATCCAATATTTATGAAGTTATCGGCCAAAAAGAGAGTCTGTCACGATGAACGCAGGCTCAGAACTAGCTCCTACTTACCTTCTAAGAAGAACTACAATATGGGAGGTGTGCACTGCACGTTGCAGAGGCGATGTGAAAGCTAATCGTAAGGTCGTGCTGAGCAGGAACGGACTAATCTATGGCCGCCAGTGAAAGCCATCTTTGGCAACACGACGCGCTTGAGAGAGCGGGCATTCAACAATCTTCGTGCTCGACCGCCGAAGAGCACTCACAAACTACAGTCGTTTAAACATAACACGCAGATATCGTTCTCTGGGGCAGCTGAAAATGCAGCAGAAAAACAGGGCGAAAGAAGTGTCAGTACGAACAAGAAAATCTACAGCTGGGAGACTCGTCGCCCGTTGAGGCAGACCAAGTTCTAGGCTGTATAAACATACACACAACCCAATTTTTTTTCTTGAAAACCAAGATAACATCAGGTTGATTTTTTGTTTATTGGCGCATTGGCTACCATTGGGTTAAAGAGCGCCAGCATTTGGTAAAGCCGGTGCTAAGTATCAAAATGTGTCGTGGTTATCATCGTAGCTGCTATGTTAGGGAGGATAGGCCGTATCTAGATAGAGATGTCGAAAGTTAACGGTAAGAGATTAATGGACTATCTGAAAAAAGGTATGCTGGGTGAAAAGGGATGTGGCCTCGTTTGAATAAGTTTGATAAGGTGTTCAATATGAATGATACTTCGGGCGTGTGTAGAGGTGTAGAGTGGTGAGTGTGTTCTGACAGTTATCGCATTCCGGGGGTCAGATGGAGTACCGTGGTCACGCACGTACCAACATACAGCGGATCCCCAGAGAACATTTCTCCGCCCGACTCGATCAGGCTCCTGAGAGCAATGGATTACAATACCCGATTCAGGTGTCGCGTAGTCGGCGGAACTTGCCGCACGCTTCCATCGGTTCCACGCAATATCCAGGTTGCATAACGTTGGATAATAACCTCATGGCTCACCATCGCACCACGGAAACTGCTTTCTCGTCTTGTTGCCGTATTGCCTCGCGATTTCACCAGTTCACGCCACCGCGAGGTAGTCCTACGCACGTGGGTATAAGAGAATACGGCGCAAGATCATCAGAGAGACTGCACAGGGAGACTTTACAACAGACTGGCATCAGACTTCGAAGACTGCTTCTCGTCTTCAGCCCTATCTTAACTAAATAAAAAGTTAGTGTTCCTACTAACCGTTCCTGACCAGTTTAACTTTGAGTCTAGAACAACACAAGACGCTACAGTATAAAGTTTGCTCTGGGTTTGCTGTTTTGATACATCTTTCCACTGAGTGTGAATGTGTTTGTATAGCACGTCTTTCACGTCTGTGCAGGGAAGGTTCATCTCTGTGTATTCAAGGGCTTGAACATTTCGTGCAGCAACGCAGCTTTTTCATTGCCTGGAATTTGTACATAGGGCGTACCCCACAAAAAGACAACTGTCTGCCTCTTGATCGAAGTGCTGAAATATGCTTTCTTATCTCAGCGATGGATGCGTGGAGTTTGTTGCACAACTATTAATGCCTCCAATGAACTTTGAGAGACTGAGAAAATAACAATTTGTTCCGGTACCCACGCTTTACATAATTAAGTGTGGCCAGGACAGCATAGGCCTCTGCTGTAAACATCGAAACAAGCCTTGAAATTCTGGGTTGTCTTGTTTTTAGTTCAGGAATAAAAGCACAACCCACACGATCTTTCGTTTTGAATTAATCTGTGTATTTTTTCAAGAAGTCTTTGTATTCCTCTAGCATTTCAATAAATTTTATCTGGTATATTAAATGCAAGGTTTTCGCTTTTCTTGGCTTCAGCAGCCTGAAATTATAGTGCGCTTTACAGTCTTCCCATGAAGTCAGCTTTTGAACCCAATGATATATTTTATTCAATTCACTGGGAGACTTAACGTTTATTGCTTGTAATCGTATGCCGAGGGGCGGGGCGATGTGTGGATGGTTGCGAAAAAGCATTCGATACTTTCGGTGATGATATCGTCCTATGCTACGTGCTAGGGTAATGATGCAACTTTTAGTTCGTATGCGATTAACAGCTTTCCACGGCGTTTGCTCAGTGAACGTTCGTTTGCCAGGCTGTACAAACTTTCTGCTGGTGAGGTTCGAAATGCACCGATGCTAAGAAGAATGCATCGGTGTGCTATTGGGTCCAACCTTCGGGAAACAAACTTTGTTGCTGCCATAGAAATTTAGCCGTAATTCAAGTTTGAACGGATGGAGATGTATATTCTGAGCATGGACGTTGGGTGTCACACCCATGTGGTGCTACCGAGCATTTTCGGAATATTTATATTTTTAGATACCTATCCCGCAGGCCTAAAATCTGGGATTTAAAAGTTAGTTTGCTGTCACAGATAACGCCGAAAAATCTTTGTCTTTTCCTAACGGGAAGTGTTTTTTTATTGTGTTAGTTCAGCTTCCGGGAATAGACTATGTATCCGTGTGAAATGTAACTGCCACAGTCTTTTCTTTTGAAAGCTTGAATCTGCTTGCTCCTCCTCTCAGTGAGCGTATTTAGGCCAAGCTGTAATTGCCGTTAGACAAATGATAGATTCGACTCTTAACACGAAATCTACAAGTCATCGATATACATACAGCGGGACAGTGAAATCCGTAGTTGTCGCACAGCAGAATTTACTTTGACTAAAAACAGTGCAAGACTACAAACAGCCTTGTGATACTCACATTTATTGGAGAAAATCTTCTGACGTCGTCATGCGGAGCTATCTTTCTATTAAGAACATTTCCCGATTCCAATACCTCCATTAAGTGAGGCGGGTCTACCCAGTTACCGCAGCATTTCAAGGTATGTTTGCTACAAAAATCCAACTATGAGCGGTTTTCCTGACGGGAGTGCAGCCTTTATATTTGAAAAGCTTTTCCACAACACCAAATTGACACGAACGATTTGTGCACTCAATATAATGAAACGGTAGCAGCAAGTGTCATGTGGAGGGACGGAGTTTGTGTGTGGCATCCGTATATGTCCGTTCTGGAAAGACTGGAATCAAGATTTCTGAAGTCGTAAAAGAAACCTGCTAACGATGTGACAACCCAATCTTACTTTGCAGAGATTGGAAGGCACACCACAGTCTTTGGGGAGCAAGCAGACATGACACTCATGGTCGGGCGTTGGCAAAATGTTTTGAAGAGTGCGACCTTGCTTTTGCAAATGATGGCAGTCCGACATTTTTTCGTCCTCCTGATACGTATAGCGCCATCGACATCACTGCTCATTCGAGGAGGGAGAAAGCGTAGTACAGTTAATACCAGGACTGATGTATGCAGGTGACATATATACTCATGGCAGATAACCAGGATACATTACAGGAACTAGCTGGAATAATTGGAGATGAAGGGGACACATTGGTCATGAGTTTTAGTAGTGACAAGTCTGGAGTAAAGGTATTTAACGATCAAAAAGGGGTACCCCTGACGATTCAAGACATTGTAATAGACCATGTAGGAAAATACAAGTATCTGGGAGTCTGGCTTAATGAGGGAAGAAAATATCTAGAGGAACACGAGGAGAACATAACTAGAAAAGGGAAAAGAAATTAATCTATTATGAACCTCAAGGCACTATGGAACTATAACAGATATGATGTGGTCAGAGGTATATGGAAAGGAGTGATGGTACCATGACTGCCTTTTGGCAATGCAGTACTGTGCATGAAATCTGAGATTCAATCAGGATTAGAAATTCGACAAAGAAGCTTAGGCAGATTGGCGCTGGGGGCACATGGAAAAACACCAAAAGAGGAAGTACAAGGGGACATGGGATGGTATTCTTTTGAGAGCAGGGAGGCAATCAGTAAGTTGAAATTTGAACAAAGGTTGACCAAAATGGATGATACAAGGTGGGCACGAAAGGTATTCAAGTATTTATACATGAAAAGTTTAAACACAAAATGGGCAAACCGACCCCGAAAGCTTACATTTAAATATACACACTGGTAATGGGGCTAAACAAACTACTTCAGTTAAAAAGGGGTGAAGGAGGCAGAGAGAAAAATGTGGGAGGGGAGAATGCAGCATAAATCAGCTTTAACAGTGTTCAGGTCACAAAAGCAGGACATAATGAAGGAAAAACTCTTTGACAATTCGCTGGGAAGTGCTTTGCTGTTTGAGGCGGGAACGGGAGTTTTGAGGACGAGGACGTATAGGGCTAAATTTCAGGAGACAGACAGATTATGTGCCGCCTGCCGTAATGGTAGCGAGACCAGAGCACCTGCTTTTGAAGTGCGCGGGGCTTCGCCCTGCCCTCCCTGAAGAGGTGACGGATTTGGCCGGGGCCCTGGGTTTTACTGGCGACGATGGAAGGACGGAAGAGTGATGGCCTGTAGCTGAGCCGGTTGGTTATTCATGCTTACTTATTACCAGCTGAACGTTAGGAAAAGCGACGGAGAGAGAAAGAGACACACCGCTGGACTAGCAACCTTTTTAATAAACTTCCTTTTCCTTGACCTCATCCTAAAAAGGGTAGCTTCTTCTTCTTCATTCAGAGCTCAGACAGAAACTTCCTTTTTTTCCCCCACGAACCGTGGAGTTTTCCTCTTCTTCGACTTTCGGATCTTGCAAAACCTCCTTCTTTTTGTCTTTTACACTTCCGGCGGTCTCAGCCTCGTTTCACTCGGTCGGATCGTGGAGTCAAAAAGACACAACTTGGTTCATCCGAGGAGCCGCTCTCCTCAGATACATTTTTTCTTTGGGCAAGAGCGCGATGGAGGCAACACTCACGCATTCTCCCTCCCGATCCTCAATGGCCAGCGCCTCGAGGAGCTCCCTTCCAAGCTGCTTCCTGTGTTTTGCGATGACGGTAATGTTTGTGAAATCAGGAGCACATTTGCAGTCCCGACAGTGTGCCGAAAGGTGGCCCGACGACGTTAGTGCGGCCACAGACGCTGCATGTTCTCTGGTGCGGTCGTTTATGCACCGCCCTGTTTGCCCTATGTAGCTTTTGCCACATGACATAGGGATCTTGTAAACAACTCCTTTTTCGCATGGGGCGTAGGGTGTTCGATGCGCAGTGCTGCAGGTCGTCGTCCCGTTCTGGGCGGTGTTCTGGTTCACCCTACGGCACATGGCGTACGCCTTGTTGGGGGCGGAGCACAAAACGTGGATGCCTTGTCGGCCGGCGATCTTTTTTAACCGATGAGTAATGCCGTGAACATATGGGACCACTACGAAAGGCTTTGGCGGTTTCTTTTGCGTTGTTTGATTTTTCTCAGGATTTTGTCGGATTTGCTTGCAAAGCTTCTCACAAATCGGTACGAGAAGGGTACTCGAGTACCCAGAATCCTGGAGTCGACCCAGCTGTCTTTGAAAGCTGCGCCCCACCTTATGAGGGCAGGACTTCTGTAGCGCCGAGACTAGAGCTTTGGTGGCCAGCCCCCGTTTTACGTTTTTGGAATGCTCCGAGGTATTCGGAAGGAACCCCTTACATGAACGGGGTTCATAACTCCAGCATACGTGGGAAGGTTGAAACTCCAATGAGAGATCTAGAAACCGTATAGATTTGTTGACGGGAAGTTCATGGGTAAAAGCCAATCCGTGGCAGCTACGTTCGAAGCTGCGCATGACCACGTCTAAGCACCCGCTACCCTCCTCATCTGCATCGGAGTTGCTTAGTATGAGGAAGTCGTCAACATACCGAAAGATGGCCTCGATGCGTTGATCCTTTAACTGGTCTTGAATGGTCCTCCCGCACGCTGCTAGGTACAAGTCGCTCAAGTAGGGGGCGACTCGAGAACCGATGCACACCCCGCTTTTTTGTAAGAATTGCTGTTCTTGGTGTGACACCACCGTCGCAGAAAGATAGGCGGTCAGGAGCTCCAAGAAGCTGTCGAGGCTCATCCCTGCTGAATTTTGAAACCCTTGAAGACCTTGCTCCTCAATGGTTTCTCGGAGGATCTTGAGGAGAGCCGCATGGGGAATTGAATAGTAGAGGTCTTGGATGTCCAAGGAAAAACCTGATACAATATCAGATCCTTTTTCCTGAAGAAGGCCAATCACTGCTTCGGAGTTTGGTATCCGGAAAGGATCCTTTACTTCAACTTGTGATAGGTATTTTGCCAACCAAAGTGAAACTTGCCCTTGCCAAGTGTGTTGCTCTGAGACAATGGCACGAAAAGGGACCCCTTCTTTATGTGTCTTTGCCGAGAAGAATACACTTAGGTCCCCTCGTTGGGCTCCTTTGATTTTTGTGACTAGGCCACGGCTTTGTTCTTTTTCGAAAATCTTGAGTATGGCTCGTTTGGCTGGTTGGACTTGTACTGGACTCACTTGTTTGAAGTTCTTCGCTAAAGTTTGTGTTGCTCTGTCTCCATACGACCCAGAGTCCAGAACTACAAACCCTCCCTCCTTGTCCGAGAGACATAATCGAAGGTCCTTGCGACGCAATTCCTCCACCGTTGAGGCAAAGCTCATCCGTGGAGATCCCGAGATCTTTATGCCTGCCAAACACTCAAGACCCTCATTGATGATTTGTGAGGTTGCTACCTGAGGCGCCTTAGATGCGATTTGTCGTACCATTAGGACCTTGTCGATATCGCTTAGCCTTGGTGGAAGGGCGAACTTTGGTCCCTGCTCAAGCACCTTCCGGGCTGATCCTGAAAGTGACACATCTCCGATGATCTGGAGTGGCGTGCATTTGGGTTCTGTCCTAACTCGTCGGGCGAGATGTTGCTTCCAAATTGGGAGAAAACACATCTTCCACAGGTGCTCTGTGGAGGATCTTGCTACGTTCATGTGGAATGAAAAGGCGTTATAGCTGAGACACTTGACCCTCAGAAAATCAGTCAGAATCCGAACTTGCCGCCAGGCCTCGGACTTCATGATCTTCGAGACTCGCTGGGCATGACCTGCTGATGGTGCAATGTAGCCGAAGAGGACCCTTACCTCGTCAAGAAGAATCCTCTTTCTAATGCTGCGGGCGAGCAACCTCGCTCGGCAGATGTTGGTGGCAATGAGCTGACAAAGTTCCCGTGGGTTAAGGAGGTGAAAATAAGGAAAAAATGTGCTCAGAGAACTAGAAAGGTAAGTAGTGATGGCCTGTAGCTGAGCCGGTTGGTTATTCATGCTTACTTATTACCAGCTGAACGTTAGGAAAAGCGACGGAGAGAGAAAGAGACACACCGCTGGACTAGCAACCTTTTTAATAAACTTCCTTTTCCTTGACCTCATCCTAAAAAGGGTAGCTTCTTCTTCTTCAGTCAGAGCTCAGACAGAAACTTCCTTTTTTTCCCCCACGAACCGTGGAGTTTTCCTCTTCTTCGACTTTCGGATCTTGCAAAACCTCCTTCTTTTTGTCTTTTACACTTCCGGCGGTCTCAGCCTCGTTTCACTCGGTCGGATCGTGGAGTCAAAAAGACACAACTTGGTTCATCCGAGGAGCCGCTCTCCTCAGATACATTTTTTCTTTGGGCAAGAGCGCGATGGAGGCAACACTCACGCATTCTCCCTCCCGATCCTCAATGGCCAGCGCCTCGAGGAGCTCCCTTCCAAGCTGCTTCCTGTGTTTTGCGATGACGGTAATGTTTGTGAAATCAGGAGCACATTTGCAGTCCCGACAGTGTGCCGAAAGGTGGCCCGACGACGTTAGTGCGGCCACAGACGCTGCATGTTCTCTGGTGCGGTCGTTTATGCACCGCCCTGTTTGCCCTATGTAGCTTTTGCCACATGACATAGGGATCTTGTAAACAACTCCTTTTTCGCATGGGGCGTAGGGTGTTCGAGCGAGGTTGCTCGCCCGCAGCATTAGAAAGAGGATTCTTCTTGACGAGGTAAGGGTCCTCTTCGGCTACATTGCACCATCAGCAGGTCATGCCCAGCGAGTCTCGAAGATCATGAAGTCCGAGGCCTGGCGGCAAGTTCGGATTCTGACTGATTTTCTGAGGGTCAAGTGTCTCAGCTATAACGCCTTTTCATTCCACATGAACGTAGCAAGATCCTCCACAGAGCACCTGTGGAAGATGTGTTTTCTCCCAATTTGGAAGCAACATCTCGCCCGACGAGTTAGGACAGAACCCAAAAGCACGCCACTCCAGATCATCGGAGATGTGTCACTTTCAGGATCAGCCCGGAAGGTGCTTGAGCAGGGACCAAAGTTCGCCCTTCCACCAAGGCTAAGCGATATCGACAAGGTCCTAATGGTACGACAAATCGCATCTAAGGCGCCTCAGGTAGCAACCTCACAAATCATCAATGAGGGTCTTGAGTGTTTGGCAGGCATAAAGAGCTCGGGATCTCCACGGATGAGCTTTGCCTCAACGGTGGAGGAATTGCGTCGCAAGGACCTTCGATTATGTCTCTCGGACAAGGAGGGAGGGTTTGTAGTTCTGGACTCTGGGTCGTATGGAGACAGAGCAACACAAACTTTAGCGAAGAACTTCAAACAAGTGAGTCCAGTACAAGTCCAACCAGCCAAACGAGCCATACTCAAGATTTTCGAAAAAGAACAAAGCCGTGGCCTAGTCACAAAAATCAAAGGAGCCCAACGAGGGGACCTAAGTGTATTCTTCTCGGCAAAGACACATAAAGAAGGGGTCCCTTTTCGTGCCATTGTCTCAGAGCAACACACTTGGCAAGGGCAAGTTTCACTTTGGTTGGCAAAATACCTATCACAAGTTGAAGTAAAGGATCCTTTCCGGATACCAAACTCCGAAGCAGTGATTGGCCTTCTTCAGGAAAAAGGATCTGATATTGTATCAGGTTTTTCCTTGGACATCCAAGACCTCTACTATTCAATTCCCCATGCGGCTCTCCTCAAGATCCTCCGAGAAACCATTGAGGAGCAAGGTCTTCAAGGGTTTCAAAATTCAGCAGGGATGAGCCTCGACAGCTTCTTGGAGCTCCTGACCGCCTATCTTTCTGCGACGGTGGTGTCACACCAAGAACAGCAATTCTTACAAAAAAGCGGGGTGTGCATCGGTTCTCGAGTCGCCCCCTACTTGAGCGACTTGTACCTAGCAGCGTGCGGGAGGACCATTCAAGACCAGTTAAAGGATCAACGCATCGAGGCCATCTTTCGGTATGTTGACGACTTCCTCATACTAAGCAACTCCGATGCAGATGAGGAGGGTAGCGGGTGCTTAGACGTGGTCATGCGCAGCTTCGAACGTAGCTGCCACGGATTGGCTTTTACCCATGAACTTCCCGTCAACAAATCTATACGGTTTCTAGATCTCTCATTGGAGTTTCAACCTTCCCACGTATGCTGGAGTTATGAACCCCGTTCATGTAAGGGGTTCCTTCCGAATACCTCGGAGCATTCCAAAAACGTAAAACGGGGGCTGGCCACCAAAGCTCTAGTCTCGGCGCTACAGAAGTCCTGCCCTCATAAGGTGGGGCGCAGCTTTCAAAGACAGCTGGGTCGACTCCAGGATTCTGGGTACTCGAGTACCCTTCTCGTACCGATTTGTGAGAAGCTTTGCAAGCAAATCCGACAAAATCCTGAGAAAAATCAAACAACGCAAAAGAAACCGCCAAAGCCTTTCGTAGTGGTCCCATATGTTCACGGCATTACTCATCGGTTAAAAAAGATCGCCGGCCGACAAGGCATCCACGTTTTGTGCTCCGCCCCCAACAAGGCGTACGCCATGTGCCGTAGGGTGAACCAGAACACCGCCCAGAACGGGACGACGACCTGCAGCACTGCGCATCGAACACCCTACGCCCCATGCGAAAAAGGAGTTGTTTACAAGATCCCTATGTCATGTGGCAAAAGCTACATAGGGCAAACAGGGCGGTGCATAAACGACCGCACCAGAGAACATGCAGCGTCTGTGGCCGCACTAACGTCGTCGGGCCACCTTTCGGCACACTGTCGGGACTGCAAATGTGCTCCTGATTTCACAAACATTACCGTCATCGCAAAACACAGGAAGCAGCTTGGAAGGGAGCTCCTCGAGGCGCTGGCCATTGAGGATCGGGAGGGAGAATGCGTGAGTGTTGCCTCCATCGCGCTCTTGCCCAAAGAAAAAATGTATCTGAGGAGAGCGGCTCCTCGGATGAACCAAGTTGTGACTTTTTGACTCCACGATCCGACCGAGTGAAACGAGGCTGAGACCGCCGGAAGTGTAAAAGACAAAAAGAAGGAGGTTTTGCAAGATCCGAAAGTCGAAGAAGAGGAAAACTCCACGGTTCGTGGGGGAAAAAAAGGAAGTTTCTGTCTGAGCTCTGACTGAAGAAGAAGAAGCTACCCTTTTTAGGATGAGGTCAAGGAAAAGGAAGTTTATTAAAAAGGTTGCTAGTCCAGCGGTGTGTCTCTTTCTCTCTCCGTCGCTTTTCCTAACGTTCAGCTGGTAATAAGTAAGGACGGAAGAGAAAGGGATTACAGTGACAAAGAGACGATTAGAAGATTGGTGGCAATAATCTAGGGGAAATTAAGTGATGGACAACTAACTAGCACAGCTGGGGACAGGCGGGATAGAGGAAAATTGGGACTCCCTCCCGCGTGGCTCCGGCCCAAAGTCCCAACCCTGTCTCCCAGTGGGTCCTTTGCTGGAGTAACACCGACAAGGTTTGACCAGAGGAAAATTGGCGACTCCCTCGCCGGGAGGAAGAGGCAGGAGGGTGATGTTTTTAGTTGTTTTTTTTTTTGTTTTGCCCGATCCTCCAAAGGTCATCCTGGTGATATCCCACACTGCCTGGTGAGAGTTATGGGGAGAAAGTTTGTCTTAAAAGGGCGAGAGGAATCACGTTTTTGTCTTTTTAGACTTAGGCTAGGTGGCGCAAGCTACCACCCGTTACGAAGGGTATAGCCATTAACATCCATCCATTCATCCATCCACAGAAGTATGCGTAAATTGGACGAGAAACACCGACACCAAGAACAGCGACCATTATCTGATATTTATAGGTCTGCATGTATTCCGTGTAACGAAACAGCAGATTCGATATGTTACTCACTGGGATTCATTTAGGACACACATGGAAACATCATCAGAGCCCATACTACAAGCAGTCTTGACCAGCGCAAATTAGGCCACCATTGAGATAAACCTCGCAGAGCACTAACCAGAACCTGATCTCACGTTGCTCAATCTTTGTGCAGCACGAAGACAGGCCCAACTAAAACTCCACTGGAAGTATTCCATCGCTGACAAAACCTATCTAAGCAGAATCAATGCAGCAGCAACAACGATATGCGAAGAAAACAAAACGTAAACACTGGGACGATAACTGTGCATCAGCAGATGCAACCAAACCTGGAACCAAAATTTGGCGAATCATTGATGTTTTCATGGGCAAACAAGATCTCCTCCTATCACACGCATTGGTGGCGCTTCGTTTGTGCACAAGTCTACAGGAGGCCGCAGAACGATTTTCAGACGAAGTTTGTTTGATCGAAAACAAGACAGTCACAATGTATGACGCTGTGACCACCTCGTCCCCGCTAGATGCTGCCTTCAACATCGAAGAACTAATATCGGGTTTAAAGGGAGTTAAAGAAAAAAACCTCCAGGACCGGATGGAATAACAAACCAGAGGCTACAAAGCATACTAAATGGAGGCCTACAAGAGCTTTTCAAGTGTTTTTAACTATATATAGGAGACAGCTGATATACCAGAAGATTTGAAAACAGCGTGGGTTATTTCAGTCTACAAGCCAGGTAAACCACGTGACGCGCCATCGTCATGCCGACCCATCTCACTTACGTCTTGCGTTATGATGCTGATGGAAAGAATGATACACGCTCGCCTCACGTGGTGGCTTGAATGAATCACTTATTACCACACGAGATGACAGGATTCAGGCGTGGGTTTTCTTCTCAAGATGGCATCGTAGATCTAAGAAGTACAATTGAACAGTCACCAAGACAATAAATCCACATTGGTGGTATTTTTTAAATTACAAACGCCTGCGATAACATTGATCCAGCTGTTCTTATTGAACGTTTGACAGCCTTCGGCATCACGGGAAAAGTCCAGGCGTTTCTACAAGGCATTCTCACCAATCGAACGCTAAGTTCGACTAGGCGCGCCGTTTAGTACATCTCGCGACTGTGTTCAAGGACTACCCCAAATAAACGCAATCTCGCCAATCCTTTTTAACATCGTTGTGGTCAGGTTACCAACATATCTTCCCAAGTACACTCTCCCAATCAATATATCACTATATGCAGAAGACATTTGCATATGGGTTTCAGCACATCGCCATCATGGTCTTCGAAACGCCGCCCAAGCAGCCATCACGGGTGCGAGCAATTATTTAGGTGATTGTGGTCTACAGTTCTTACCAGAGAAAACTGCTTTTATACTTTTTCCTGGCAAGGACCGGCGAAGCACAAAAATTAATTTGACGCTTTATAACGTCCCCCTGTGCCGTGTTTGCCAGCACAAATTCTTGGGAATCACATTGAAACCCCGCCTCAACTGGCATGTGCAAGCCACTAACGTAATAAAATCAACGCTGACAGCAAGAAATGACAATCGTTGAGTGGCTGGACAATCATGGGGAAACTCGCCAAGTTCTATGATACGTCTCCATTCATTCCTAATTGTCAGTCGTATTTTATATTTATTACCTTTCATTAGATTATCGCCTACAGACTCTCGACCTCTAGAGCGCATACATCGACACGGCCTACGTACTTGCCTAGAAGTGCCAAGATCAACGATGAAAGATAATGTGTACATATTTTCCACAAGGGCGCAGCCATCTTGAATGTAGTCACTTCTGGTATGCGGGTTATTCGGTAAAACATCGGTTTGATCTCTCAAGCCGCTGGAAGTTACAAAAAATGCGTGATTGGCAAACATTATTGTTTTGTCTCACCTATATTTTCTTGCATATTCACGTTTGTGATGTTTTATTATTTTTTCGTTCCGCATACCAGATACGGAACCCACGTGACTGAGAACGACAGAAAACAGAAAACATCTATATCGGGAAGCCTAAGCTCTGACTTTACCATTTATGGCTACCAAATACCTTCTTTCTCAAGAGATTCGTTTGTCTACCACGTCTGCATGAAGGCAACACTCGCGTTTTTGTTTTATCTCAACGAAAACTCTTCTACAACTTGGATGGACACCAGAGTTACTGCAAGACGAAGACAACTCTTTAACAACTCCCCTCTGGAACGTCTACTGCCCGAAATGCAACTGCCACATTCCCGGTGTGCAGAACAAATTCAGCGCTAACTCAACTGTCATAAAACTAAAAACTAATGCACACATTTCAAAACGATACGCGAACCACCTCGAGGTGTACACGGACGGGTCAGTTAATCGAAGTCAAAGAAGTAGAACTTCCGCCTACTATGCACCTACTTTACAGATAGAATGGAGTGGACGAATAGATAAGATTGTCATCAACAACATCTGAAATGCATTCAAATCTAGAAGCCCTGATTATGATACCACAAGCAGTTCTTGTCCTAACGGACTCTCTTGCTGCACTTGAACAGCTTCAGAGGCCTCGACAAATGTCACAAGGAGCAATGGCGGCCAAATCAATTTCAAGATCACTAGAAGCAGACGGTATAGAAATCTCATTTCAGTCAGATTACATGGAAACAAATCTCATTTCATGTCAGATTACATGGAAACAAAAAGGCAGACCAACTTGCCTCCAACGCACACAACGTTCCCGTTAGAATCAAGACGCCAGATGATCCTAGAAAATTTTACCAAATTATAAATGAACGCAATCGTGACTTATCTATAGCGCACTCTTTCCTTATCCAGCCGTGTCTAACAGGAAGTCTTCGACCAGTAGAGGCCACACTTCTTTTCCGCCTACGTACAGGAAGTGTGTGAACAGAAAAATTACTTCACTGCAGTAAAAAACGCGATGCAGACATCTGTCACGTATACGGTGTTGCCGAAGATATTAACTATATCCTAGAAGACTTCCAGAAATTTGAAAAGGAAAGGAAATACCTCGCATCAGAGTTAAAAAGACACCGCTTCGACGTGGAAGACATTGCAAACATAAATTTCTCTTCTGGACCCGTGCTCGGAGGAATGTACTTAAAAGGATATTCCTACACTTCTTTCAAGCCACTGGACTACAAGGTCAACTATAAGAAGCACAGCAATTTTCTGAAGTTACAAACATAAGAAAGTGCTTTCGTAATGTATAACTCTAGACCTCTCATTTTTTTCTTTATTCTTCACTTTCTTTAGGCTCTTCATCTATTCTTTTAATTTTATTTTCCCTTCTCGGAGCACACAATGTCAGCTTATCGGCTAGGCTAACCCCCTCTGAATTTCATAATTCTTTTAAAAAAACGACTTTCTCTCTCTTTTTCTTTCTGATTGTCATTTCTTTACTCTAAAACCAAGAAAAGAAGAATATCTTACTTTATTTTAAACGTTTATAATAAACTAAGAGTATGCATATATTTCATTTGCTTCGAAATTAAAAAAAAATAGTCTGACATCAGTTTTGATTTCTTTTTTTTTTTCAACTGTGTCCCTTCGACGCGCTTTTCAACTGGGGTTCTTAGGCCTATGCACCGTGTAACGCCGGACAACTTAGTTGAGCTCAATGACAGTTGAGAGATGTCAACGATCGTTGATTTAATGACAGTTGAGAGCACAAGTGTAACTAGGGTATTAGTGTGCTGTTGTATTATTGTATCTATGTGCGGTGTATCTGTATCTGCTCGTTGAATATGCTTAGCTGACAACTGTTGTACGCGTAATCTATCTAGATATGTTTATAATAAAGCGCGGCCGAACTGGATAAGGCAACCGAAACTGGATAAGGCAACCGAAAAGGCAACCGAAAAGGTTGCCTTTTCGGTCGCAGAAAAAAAAAAAAAGCATGAGCACCATACAAAGTGGGTGCGCTGCAAGCCAACTCTAGGTTAGAGCCACTAAATGAGCTGCGCGTAGCTTATTTAGTGGCACTAATGTAGGTAATTACTTCACAGCGCGTGCTCGAAGCGAGCTGCTACTTACTGCATCCAGCAGCAAGGGTCTCATTTATGGCCGCCACTTTATACCAGCTATTTACTGTTGTGTTCCGAACTGCCATTCAAACTCGGGGAAGACTCCAGGTGCGTCTTTTCACCAGCTTCCCAGCGATGAATCTCTAAGCACCACGTAGAAAAAAGATATCCAGAAAGAACCTTGCTGTCAGTTCAACTACCCATCTACGGTGTGTGCGTAAGGTCCTCGATTCCCTTAGTGAAGCATTTAGCAGATTATTGCTTTAATGGCCATCAAATGAATAAACGAGGGAATGCTCATACCCCGCGACTTTTGCGCCGTAACTTGACCTCGGGGAGAGATCGGCATTTAGGTCTTCGGCCAGCGCTCTAATTATGCTTTTTCTGGTAATTCTCAGAGTTCCTACACAGAATTAAAGGGGCGGTGCAAAAATATTAAATTGGAATGTTCTTCACTTTACACGAGCTTACTGGCACTCAAGGATCCTCGCACGCAACGCCACTGGCCAAAAACCTCCTTTGTTGCGGTATAATGTCAAGGAATTATAATAATTGGGATTGTGTGGATATTTAGACAGCGTGTATTTGGTCAGCCAGTGCGGTACAACCGCTAGCCTGGGATCTTCAGCCTTCACTACGCAGTAGTGATACACGACCGCACGCCCAGATCGAAAGGGGCAGGGGTGAGGATTGATACTTAAAACTGAAAGATCAGTACGATGGTTTCTCAGTGTGATGATTACAAGGAGTGTACAAAACACACAGCTATATTGCAAGTTGGAAAAACGATGTTTGGGGTCTTGAACCGCTCATGTAAGTCAAAATAATTCTCCTTTATTACAATGCACATCAAGTGCAAATTTAGAAAAAATGTCAAACTCGTCACTCCAGTCGCTTTTTGGTCAACTTTGACAGGTCATTACTTTGTTTGTACTTAAGGCAAATTCTCGTTCTTTGGCTCTACAGAAAGCCCAAAGAAAGAACGTTATAGATATATGTTACAAATGATACAATGCGCACCCCAAAATAAAAAAAACCTTAACATGCATACACGTATCTACTATAAGCTGCTAACATTGATTGCCCCATGTGAATTAGGCCTGATTGATTTACCACCATATTGAGTTACCACGAACTGACCTATCACCATAAATTGATTTTAGCTAATAAATTGATAAACTGGATGAGTTACAAACCGAAATAGACGATCTCAGAATCCGCTTGACTGCCCCCTTAAAGGGGCCATGCAACGCTTTTTCAGTTTCTTCCTCCTTAGACATGATCCTGAAGCTCAAAAGCGAAATGCAAAATAACGTAGTCGTGACGGGCTTTTGGTGCACAAGCTTCTACCGTGTTTCCTCCACCATTCCTTTTAAGCACACCATGGAACGTGTCACGCTTAAGTGATGATAAGTACCGTCACTGCACTCCGTGGCCGCGAACGCGAATTCAAATGTTCGTCGACGGATTGATTGTTGACGAGCACATATGTCCGAGTGACGCAGTTCTCGTGTCCAATGCGTGAGCCGGGGACGGCTCAGACGTGCTTTGGGGCTTTGGGTACTGCGGATGTATCACAGTGAAAAGGCGGAGAGCTTTCGAAGGAAAGGAGGTCGCTTGCACCTTTGCATTTAATTGCATTATAAACGAAATAGTGCGCTTTACTTTCAAATTTTCGTGGCGAAAAGCAGGCTTTTGACTTTCTGCTATTATTTTTGGGTGTGTGTGGCCACTAAGGGATATCTGATTAGTAAAATACAAATCTAAGATAATTTATCTCAGCCCATAATTTATTTTATGGCCCCTTCGAGGCTGAAAGGGTTATTAAATTTAATTTTAAGTTTGCAATTTTTATTTTACATTTACTCTATTTATGTGCCCTAAGCATCTCAGAAAACTCGGAACTACAACATGCGTGGTCTTTTTTTCTTTTTTATTTAAGACAGGACTAAACATCGCCTCACGCCCCTTTGTAAGGCGGAGCAAAATCAAACATGGATCAGAGTGCGACATTTTGCATTTAGTGTCATCTGCATGAGAATCTTGCAATGCGATTGATTTGATTCTTTACCGCAATGTGCCAGAACTGTTTCGCTTTACCGCATGGAAACGCTATATACCACGGTCGGTGAAAATACGCTACCGAAATAATAATTGTGCAGTTATTCTTCGTGGGTCAACTTGACGCCAAAACGTGGAGAAAGTTTGCACTTGCGCTCTTTTGGAGGCGTGAAGCAAGGTTTTAAAAACATCGTAGCAGCAAAAGTTCTTATTTTATTTGTATGTTTTGTTAGCTAACTGTGAATAATATTTTATTGCTCCTGGTTTGTTATGGCAATAAAACGGTTTAAATAAGAGTGCATATAGAGGAAAAGACGCGACGATATCGCGATCAACAGGTATAAACAGATTTCTGGCGGGTTCAGTGTTTACTCTGGAGCTATTGTCTTTTTTCTTGTATTCTCTAAAACGGTCCGGACACTCAGAAAAAAAAAAAACAGTCGGGCTTTATGGTGCGCAAATTACATCAAGAATGCACTTGAGTGTTTACCAGCAGCGTCAGGTTTTTAGCGCTGCAGCCAGAGTCTTCGTATTACAAGGGTACACGCCGAAAAAGCGCGAGGAACTGACATTTATAAAGATCAGTCGGGATCAAAGGACAAGTTCTTTTCTAAACCGCAAGAACAAGAGTTTGTCGAGCATATTCGGAATATAGAGCAGTCCATTTTTGGGGCTTACGTACAAGGATGCGCAAAAGATAGTTTACACCTATTGTGAAACAACTGATACCGAGGATTAAGATAATACAGGGGGATATCCTGTTGACTCTTCTCTCACTGAATAAGCCGGTAAAGCGGAAGCGTTCTGCGAACGGCGCGACGGGCGCCAAATTTGACTGGCTTGCGTCTGGTGCACAAAAATCTATGAAGCAAAGCAGCGCCTTTTCCTGTGGACCCAATGCACGACGTGGGAAATGTGGGATGACGAAGATTTCATGGGAGCCCACGGAGCATTCTCTAAATGTTCCAAGGGTTAAAACTGAGCTGCGTTATTTTTTGCAAAAAATGTCGCATTTTGGCCTACAAGCAGTCTCGTTTTGCCCCAGGGGTCGGGCAATATGAAAGATTTGTTGCTCTTTATTGTCAATAAATATCTTCCAGTACTACTAACTCTCGTATAGCCATTTTTACCGACTGAGATTTCAAGACTCCCAAGAAGATTTTTAGAGTTTTTTTTTTTTTTTTCCTCGATTCGCAATATAAGAAAATCAGCATCAATTTGAAAAGTTACACGCCTTACACTATATTGGAGAAAAGGGGCATGTCGGGATGTTTGGTTGCAGTTTGCAACCAAACATCCCACCACGCCCCTTTGCGCTTTACCACGAAAAACAAAGAAGAAAAAGAAATCTGGTAGAGCGCTTTACTGAAAATGGAGAGGTCCCGGGTTCGATTCCCGGACCAGGCGAATTTTTTCGGTCGCGCACGAGTCACCTAGCTGTGATTGGAAATTTGTGTTTGTCCTTTGTCCTTCTTGTTCCCCTCCTCCAGGGATTATTTTCGTCATCCTTGTCCGGCTCGCTTGCACCTTTGCCTTTAATTGCATAATAATCAACTACTGACTATATTTAGGAAAGAAGGCTAAAGAGTCAATTAAAATGAAAGCTCTATTCCATATTGAACTAAAAACAAGCCTCAGGGTTGATCGTATTTTTGTCTACGTAAACCAGATACAGATAAAACTGCAAACTCGAACAAGCATGAACTATGTGTGACGTGACAACTGCAGAGTTATTTCTCTGGACAGGATAGTAAAACCCTAGACTGGGATAAAACTAACCTAAAAATGTAAGAAATAAAAAAAAAATAGAAGACTGGAAGGAGAGGGGGGAGGGGGGTGAACAAAGCGTCTATTATTACATGTCTTAACTCTGTTCTCTTTCAATCTCAGGGCTTACCATCATGTTAAATAAACACCACCTTGTCTGTACTCTGGACATGTTTTTATTTCTCTGAATCAGTGAAGGTTGGAATATAGGAAAGGCCTAATGAATAATATCGTTCCGAGCGTACAAGTAAGACAAAGTTCATCACATATAAAAGCAGCAAACTATTTGCTTAATCTTGACTAAAACATTTCCACAAATCGCAATGCCAAGCGGCAAGCTCGTCTAATCCATAAAACGCGCAGTCCAAGCACATAAACGCCTTACATCGAAAACAAAACAAACAATATTGAAATGTCCTGCAGAATGATCGAAGGTCGCTAAAAAAGTTCCGTTTGATACACAAATCTTCGTCCTACGTTAACGATACGTTAACACAAGAGTCAATCAGGATCCAGAATTGTTCAGTGTTGAGAACTGGATTCCGGAACTATGGTTCTTTATTGCGGTCGGTCTGGGGAACTTAGTCTTCTTCGTCCGAAAGCGCCGAAACCACAAGATCTAAAGCCCCGAGATGTTGAACGAAAGTTTGCGATGGTCCTGCAAGGGAGACGTGGCTAGGTACACCGTCATGCGCGCAAGCGGCAGCTGATTCAGAATGGGATTCTTCGGAAGTGGGACCCCTGGATGCCGTCAGCTCGACCGGGACTTCAACCGAACTGCGGGTCTCCTCGACAGCCGCGTACTCCCGGCCGTAACTTGGAAGTTGTGGGGCGTGTTCCGTACTATCCGTTGTAGACGACACAATGACGAATTTCTCGTACTCGCTGACATATCCTGGGTAAGAAGTGAAGGCAGTGGGTTGGACAGAGAAGGGTTCCGCTTGGGGTCCAAGGTTATGGGGCAGGTCACTTGAAACACGAGGAGGTGGCATGGTGCAACTGGTTCTTGCATGTGCAGCGAGGGGGCCTGTTTGAGGTCCAAGGTTACGAAACACGTCCCTTGATATCAGAGCAGGAAAAGGTGGCAGGATGCAGCTAGTTCTAGTATGTGCAGGAAAGGGGTCCGTTCGAGGATCAGGGTCACGGGACACATTACTTAAGGCAAGAGCAGAAGGAGTTCGACGGATGCAGCTGGTTCTAGCAAGCGCAGCGAAGGGGTCCGTTAGATGTTCAAGGTCACGGGGAAGGTCACTTGAAACACGAGGAGGTGGCATTCTGCAACTGGTTCTTGCATGTGCAGCGAGGGGGCCTGCTCGAGGTCCAAGGTCACTAAACACGTCACTTGATATCAGAGCAGGAAAAGGGGGTAGGATGCAGCTTGTTCTAGTATGTGCAGGAAAGGGGCCCATTTGAAGTTCACGCTCATGCGACACGTTACTGAAGGCCAGAGCAGAAGGAGTTGGACGAATGCAGCTGGTTCTAGCAAGCGCAGAGAAGGGGTCCATTAGAGGTTCAAGGTCATGCGACTGGTCACTTGAGGCTAGACTAGAAGCAGGCTGGATGCAGCTGGTTCTATCATGTGCAGAGAAAGGGGCCGTTTGAGGTCCAAGGTCACGGGACACTTCACTTGAGGCAATAACAGGAGGAACTGGCTGAACGCAGCTGGTTCTACCATATGAGGAGAGAGTTGCCATTCGTGGTCGAGGGTCACGGGACAAGTCACTTGGGCCCATAAGAGGGGGAGGTTGCTGGATGAAGCTAGTAACAGCATGTTCCGAGGTCGAAGGTCGAAGGTCACGGGGCACGTCACGTGCGGTCAGAACAAAAGAGGGGGGCAGGATGCAGCTGGTTCCCACTGGCTGACGTCCGGACAGAGCGAGCATTGAGGAGGAGACGCCTGGAGCTTCGGAGTAATCCTGTGGCGTCGGAGTAGGGTTTTTCTTCAGGGAAGGGCGTTGGCCCTCCTGGGGCTGGGTTCGTTGCGAGGGGGTTCGACTGCTGGACTCCCCGTCGCTACTGATAGGGAAGACAAGCACTTGCATTCGGCGGCACTCCAGTGTGAACAAACGCTATAAATTAAAGAGCACGTGATAGGGCGACTAGAAAAGTTTGCAAGACACCTGACTGAAGTGTTAGCTCTTATTATGTTCTTAAGAGATGATTTTATACCAGCTTGAAGAGGAACCTGCTGAAAGCCTGAGATCGACATCTGACATTCGAAAGAGTTGTAAATAAGCGCTGATGATTTAGCACAAAAGGAGCTGAGTCAAGTCTTTGGCGAAATTTAGGCTGCAATTTTGAGGCTTCGAGGCTATTATTTAGGCTCTAACAATCTGCTTAGACAACGTTTGCGATCTGTTTATATGCTCAAGTGGCGTTACGAAGAACTAGGATTTGTATTCATATCATATCTGGATTATCAAAATACGTGGGACGCTCGCTTTTCCAGCGTAAAAAGGACTTTTAGCAGCGTCCAAATTTATCCAGGCACTGTCAGAAATCCCGAACCGTACAACAAATACTACTATACATGCCTGGAGAAAGAGCGACCGACTTGCTGTCCAACGCTCAAATTTCACTTCCCACAATACCACGTTATGTGTACACGAGAACTGCCTTATAGTTATAACTTACCTCCTTCGAATGACGCGCCTCGTTTTTGGTTGGGGCTCCTCGCTCCCTCTGGCCTTCAGCTCTTTCACGTGCGGGTTACGGATCCACAACACCGCCATGAACCGGAGCTCAGGGAGTTTCAGTACCCAGGTGCCGTCCCCGCCGGTGAACACGATGACTGTCTGGTAGTACCGGCGCTCATCCACGAACATCTGGGCATCAAAGTCGTTCCCACTGTTTCGAACTCATCCGGACTCTCTAAAAGCATCGTCAGGTGGGTTTCCCTAGAGCACCAATATTTCGAAGAGCTTCCAACTGCTTGATCAAAGTGACATGATTTATGGGCCGTGTCCACAATACGAGTCTTCGTTGCCAACTAACAACGCAACGCATACGCACTTGCGGGAAATTGGCGCGGGAGGCACCCGCCATTACATTGCAAACGCTAATGGTTTAAGTTACTCCTTCAATTAAATATAAATAGGATATTCACGGGACGCCGTATATATTTGAGGGCGCTGTTTAAAGTGCGTGTTCAAAACGAGATCACAAAAGAGGGAACTCCGCTTCATTTTTGTTTTTGAAAACAAAAACAAAAAACAATGCAGTCCTATTTAGCATCACCTAGGAAGACCACACGTCGAACATTACGACCTAGCTCTGTCTAAATGTTTCTTAAACGGACCGTCAAACCTCAATATCACCAGCTCGAGGAAAGTATCCAGTTGCTTCTAGGAAGAGGTATAGGCGTCGCAAGAGGAGTAGCTGAACTTCAGGATGGGCGCACTGTGGTCCTCGTGACAAACTTCCGACAAGAAACACAACACCTCACTAAAGGTAGAGCTGCGGGCCCCGTCGAGGAACTTCGAAACTCCGCCGAAATCACCATCGTCGCCAGCGCAGCTCGATATTTGCCCCAAGCTTCCGGGCCCAAAACGACGGCTCCTGACTGACCACCTCGCCGAATGCAGCCACTGCTTCGCGACGTCGTCGAAGATGCGCCAAACCACCGTTGCGAAGTATCGCATCGTTACCGAGGACGACGCGCTCCCTGTGCATCGATCGCCATACCGAATCTTTGTCAAAGAAAGGGAGGTCATACAGGAGCAAGTGCAAGAAATGCTGAACGACGACATTTTCAAGCCTTTAAGCAGTCCGTGGGCCTCTCCAGAAGTGCTGGTTAAGAAGAAGGACGGAGCGCTTAGGTTCTGCGTGGAATGCCGGCAGCTAGACGCGGTGACGAAGAAAGACGTCTACCCACTCCCCCAAGTAGACGACACACTAGACCGGCTGCGCCACCAGTGGACCTGAAGAGAGGCTACTGGCGGATCAAAGTCGACAAACGGGACCAAGAGAAGACAGCTTTCGTCACACGAGATGCACTGTACGAATTCAAGGTGATGTCATTGGACTATGCACGGCACCAGAAACTTTCCAGCGTGTCATGGACACCGTACTGGCTGGGCTGAAATGGCAGAGCTGCCTCGTCTACCTCGACGACGTCGTAGTGTTTTCAAGCGACTTCGACGAGCACTTGCGACGACTCTGAGCTGCTCTACACGCCATACAGACCGCCGACCTCACTCCCAAGCCATCGAAGTGTCGATTCGCCTATGACCAACTGAAGTTCCTAGGCCACGTGGTTAGCAACGATGGCGTTCGCCCAGACCCAGAGACTACTCGCGCCGTTGCGGCATTTCCAGCGCTGACAGACAAGAGGGCCGTGCGAAGATTCCTTGGACTATATACGTACTATTGGCGCTTCGTTCGCAATTTCGGAGGGGCAATAGGAGATTTCCGCACCACTAACAAACCTCACAAAGGACACCGAGAAGTTCGAATGGGCCGAGGATCAACAGCAGGTATTCGTCAAGCTGAAGCGACGACTCGACTCCTCCTGTTCTTGGACACTTCGATTAAGATGCAAAATCGAGATTCATAAGGATGCAAGTAACGCAGGACTTGGCGCGGTACTGGTTCAAGTGCAGGAAGGCACCGAGCGAGTCATCGCCTAGGCAAGTCGGACACTCTCCAAAGCGGTGATAACTTACTCCACGACTGAAAAGGAATGTCTTGCTGTCGTCTGGGCAACCACTAAGTTTCGCCCGTACTTTTACGGGAGCCCGTTCCGCGTTGCCACGGACCAGCACTCGCTCTGCTGGCTTTCGAGCCTAAATGACCCTTCAGGACAACTCGCTCGATTGAGTCTTCGACTGCAGGAGTTCAACATGATCGTGGTCTACAAGTCGGGCCGCAAGCACAGCGACGCCGACTGCCTGTCCAGAGCCCCTGTCGAGACATCTCCCGGTAGCAGCTGCGACGATAACGACGAGTGCTTCCTAGGCGCAGTTAACACCGACGACATGGCACGACGCCAAAGAGACGATCCTGAGTGGCGCGCGCTAATCGAGCTCCTCGAAGGACGAGGGGGTACTATACCCCTTGTCGAGAGCCCTGCCGACCTTCGTCATTCGACAAGGTGTAATTTACAAGGAACACATCTGAGAAAACAGCTCGCCATGGCTGCTGGTAATCAATACCAACCTTAGAGTGGAGATCTTCCAAGCCTGCCACGACGACCCGACGTCCGGACACCTTGGTTACAGCCGTACGCTGGCCTGAATTTGTGAACGGTATTACAGCCCCAAGCTTCCGAAGGCTGTTCACCTCTACACACGATCGTGCCACGAGTGCCTGCGATGCAAGAAACCGCCGACGAAGCCGGCAGGTCTCCTGCAGCCGATTGCTCCCCCGAGCACACCGTTCCAGCAGATAGGGATGGATCTACTTGGTCATTTTCCACCATCAATGCAAGGAAACAGATGGATAATAGTCGAGACCGATTATATCACACGGTACGCCAAGACGAAATCGCTTCCATCAGGTACGGTTGTTGAAGTCGCCAAGTTTTTCATCAAGTTCATTGTCCTCCGGCACGGCGAACCCGAAGTTCTCATTACAGACCGTGGATCATCGTTCATGGCTCAGCGGATGCAAGAAATCCTTCGTATCAGCAGCACCAGCCATCGTCGAACCATTGCGTACCATCCGCAGACCAATGGACTAACGGAAATACTAAACAAAACAATCGCCGACATTATCTCCATGTATGTCGACGCAGAGCACAAGACTTGGGACGAGGTGTTACCCTACGTCACGTTTGCTTACAATACGGTGGTTCAAGCGACCACAGGAGTAAGACCGTTTCAGCTAGTGCATGGCCGAAAACTAACGACCATGCTCGACGCGATGCTGCTCCACGAACCAGCTGACAATGGGAGCCACGACGCCCAGGTGGTTGCTCAACGAGCTGAAGAATTTCGCCAGCTCGCCCGACTCCGGATTCAAGATCCACAACGTATCGACGCTACCCGGTACAACCTTCGTCGGATCGACGTTCGCTTCAAGCCCGGAGACCGTGTGTGGGTCTGGACCCCGTTGCAAAGACACTGGCTAAGCGAGAAACGCCTGAAGCGCTACATCGGGCCCTATAAGGTATTTTGTTGACTCGGAGATCTGAACTACGAGGTGATGCCCGACGGAACAAGAACATCATCACGCCGCCCACCACGACCTGAAGTCGTGCACGTCGTGCGCCTCAAGCTGCACTACGCACGATAAGACTGTGGACTGCGATCCTGTGCTACGCTTGATAAGAATTGTGTTTTACCAGCCTCCGTATTTTCCCAATTCTTTCGTTTGTTTTGCTCTGTTTTGTTTTCTGGTACGTTGCATCGGGCCGATGCACATTTTAAAGAGGGGAGTAATGCCACGCGCGCAGCTGGCCAAGTAGGCAGCGCGCCCGTGGTCAAATAGTTATCATGTTTGGCCTTCACGCAAAGAGCCGAGGTTCGATGCCTAGCAGCGGATGCAGATTTTGTTATTTTTTTAATCGTCGGGTTCTGGTAAACTCGAAAACTCTGTTGCTTATTCGAGGTCAGAATGGTCTACGCGCCGAATAATCGACGCCGATTGTTCCAGAAGCCCACGTGTGTACGAAAGGGGCTCCGCGTGGCTAGTTGCGGTCAGTCTCGCCCCAGCGGTCGATCCTGCTGTTTCGCCGCCATCGACGCCTGCGACGCTAGCCTTTATCTATCTTGTTTTGGGCACAAGCTCACCTCATTAAACGTTTAGTTTTCTTCAGTTTTCGTCGCCTCATCAATTGTCACTCGTGACAATATGATCCATGTTCAAAATTTCTGCGCGAAAATCTAAGTTTATTTAATGCTTTTGCAACAATTTGGCCAATATGCACATTCCAGGTGTACTCAGATATTATAGTGATACCGAGGAGGACACTCTGTAAGCGAGCGCCATTCTATATTGGCCCTTTTATTTCATTTCGCCGAGCGCATATCTGAGTGCAAGGACATGCCACACATGTCCTTGCACTCAGATATAATAATGTACGCCGATGATATTGTTTTAATCTACACAGACACGTCACTACATACCTTGCAGAACACTATCAACCAAGAACTAGCAGTTCTCCAGGAGTGGTTCGTTTCCAACAAATTGACATTGAATATAACCAAAACTAAGTACATTGTTTTTCGTTCCATTAGAAAAGATGTTAACACCAGCTGCTTTAATATTTATATTGGAAACTCACAGCTAGAAGAAGTCGGTTCATTTAATTTTCTGGGAGTTACATTAGACTCTCATCTCCATTGGCATGCGCACATTGAAAAGACTTGTAAAAAATTAACCTACGCTTGTTTTGCCTTATTGAAGGCAAGACAGTGTTTTAATACCCTCATATTGAAACTTGTAAATTTTTCTATATTTCATACTCACTTAACATATTGTATTGAGGCCTGGGGATTAACTTATGATACTTACCTTCTGCCAATAATTAAATTACAAAAGCGAGCTGTTAGGATCTTAACGCACTCTTCCTACTCTCAACCATCCCGTATACTCTTCGATCAACTCCGCATCCTTTCATTTGAAGAAATAAAACGGTACAAAATTGCTTGTGTAATCCATAATATAGTAAAGTCAAATAATCCACTTCCAGCAAGCATTTTAATTCGAGGCACACGACTAACAAGGGCAAACATATCCGGCCAGTTTAATCTGCCAATATCTCATAATGTATATGGCGAGCGACTAATACAATTCTGCGGCACTAAAATCTGGAATAATTTACCATCGTCAGTCACACTATCAAACAACTTTAATGCCTCATTGAAAGAGCACATATTTTTTGAAAGAACATGCCTATTTTCATTTTGAGTCTCAAACCCACACGATACAGATAATCTTTTTTAGCCTTGACTACCTTTGTTTCAACAATTATCATTACATTAGTTAAGTTGTTTGTGTGTCATAACAGATTATAGCATCTAAACCGGTCATTACTTGGTTTCCTTTTTATGGTCTTTCTAACAGTGACTGTTTTCATGCATTATTAAAAATGGGCCCAAACTAGCCAATGGCTATGGGCCCAGATGGTTTCTTCAATAATCTGTACTGTTACTAATGAAAAATAAAACAAATCTGAATCTGAAAGTCACCTACGAAGCTCGGAGGGCACGAGGGTTGTGTTCTCGGAAGCTTGTGTTTATACTAACTCCTCGGCATCAAGGATCTCGCACGTGGATTCCCCCGCCTTGAAGGCGCGACTGGCTGGCGTCAGACATGATGCGGCATCGGCTTACACCCAGGCGAGACCAAGCTGCGCAAGAGATCTATGCGCCAGTCTACATGCTGGACTCAGAGCGAGAGCATTGTGCGATGGTGGTACGCGACCACCAATAGTGTCCGTCATGTAACCTGAAATTTTATCGAGAATATTAAACCCAGTTTTTCTTTAATTACCAAATACCCATTTGTCAAGACCTCGTTTATTTTCCAGAATATATTTTATTTGAGACAGACGAATTCGTTACTCTGTCTCAGCGCGCGCCTGGGTGATACCGCGACCGCGGGGAGCGCGCTTAGGAGCATGCTATACTCCGTGCACTCTTAAGCTGAGACTAGAAGCTCCGCCTTCAGCGCAAGCTCGCTGGCTTCCGCAGTGCTTTGGTTGCGCGTGCCTGCGCGTTCACACTTGTGTAAAGGCTTGTTCACACGATGCATTTTTCTCGCGCATCTAGTGTCGCGAAATGTAGTTTCGCGAAATGGTTGCGCCGTCTGAACGAGTCCGAAAAGGACGCGCGCATCTAAAAAAAGTTGCGCGCACACCTCGCTTTTGGAGCGAGCTTTTGCTGAAACTTTGCCGAGTCCTGTCAATCACTCTGAGGGCGCCGCCAATGGCCGCTGAGAAATGCTCTCACGTGGCCTTTGAGGGGGGAGCGAGCTGTTTGAGAAGACCACTTCACTGCCGGTGTTGTAGCCGAGCCAAATCCGAAAAAACCGAAACCACGAACGATGGATACTGCCGGCGCTTCCGCAAGCACGTCAAGGACCACTGAAGGA
This sequence comes from Ixodes persulcatus, assembly GCA_013358835.2. Taxonomy (NCBI): domain Eukaryota; kingdom Metazoa; phylum Arthropoda; class Arachnida; order Ixodida; family Ixodidae; genus Ixodes; species Ixodes persulcatus. Next base: position 144,974 of record JABSTQ010010275.1, read on the forward strand.
AAAGTGAGTAGCATATCGGAAAAACAATCCAGCGATGGACGAAGACAATTAGCGGGAGTTGGCGAGATTAGAATAGTGCTCATAGCGTTGTTGTCGCGACGATACCACTGGATAATACCCCTGTTACACGGGCACCCTTAACCGTGGTTAACGCTTTAACTGCTGTTACGTGGCACCACAGTTACCGCACTATACTCTCAGACAGCTATTTCAGAAGAAGTGAAGAGCGCGCGTGCACTGCTTCGATGGGTGCTCAAAATGCTCAAGCGCACGTTCGCCCATAGCTTTGACTGCATAGCCGCAGAATGTTGTCCGCAAGTATTGTGCGCTAACTGTGGCTTAGCCTAACCGCAGTTAAGTGTGCCCATGTAACAGGGGTATAAACTGAAACCAAGTTTGCTTTGTTTACATTCGAACGTGAAACCATTTGCGCTCTCTGAAACAGTGCACAGTAAAATCGGGGCAGACATGGGTGCCGAGAAGTAACCAGATTGGGCACGTAGCGTTTCTATGAATACCATGTGCATTGATAGGAGCTTTGGCAATGAATTGGCTGCGTATACGGGCTCGGCGCCGGCACATCTCCTGCACGTACAGGTTGCCGCCTCAATCGGCTTTGCGCACATGCGAGATCGCTGCAAGTAGTGCAGTATGTGAGAAAAAAAAATTAAAGTGAATTGACTGCATAAAATGCGCAAAGCAGGTCGCTAGATAAATAGCGATCTGATTCGGAGCGCCACATTATGGTCAACACTGAAACTATTTTCGCGATACTAAACGTCATCGTTGATGCACGTGAAGCGGTACGTGTGAACGAGCACATTTAGCGAAACTTGAGTATCGCAAAACTGTTGCGCGCCTAAAAGATGCATCGTGTGAAGAGACCTTTAGCAAGGGCAGAATGCTCACACTAAACACGACCTACTGTAATCCTGACCTGCGCACAGAAGAATGTGCCAGCGTGCACCTTGCAGTACATGGCCGCGGCCGCAGCGTTTCGTCACGCTATGACTTCGCGGTGCTGTATCAAGGCTTTTTGGTTCCCTAGGGTATCCGCATACCAATCGAAGGCGCGCCAGGCGTGGCGGCCTTCTCTGGTCCTGAGCTGCTCTCCTCGCGGGCCTCGCGAGTTCAGGTCACCAGTCGGTGGTCGCATGACAGATTCGTCACTAGAGGCGCTGACTGCCAGCATGCACTCTCAAGAAAAAAGGGTGTAAAAGGGTGTATCGTTACACCCTTTGTCCCATATAATACACCCCAAAACTTCAATTCGACGTACGGCGCCCTACAGTCGAACAGACGGCCCGAAATTTTACGAAGGGCTTGATAGCCGTGTAGTACAACTTATTAAAATAGCTAATGTACGTTTTACTAACTACAAAAAAAACTAATCGGGGTTTTCTTGGCCCTACTGTAAAAACTCGTTGTCTTTATGTGGTTTTTGATACGTACTTTAGCTATTTAAAAAGTTATATCGCACCGTTATCAAGCCCCTCGTAAAATTTGGGGCCGTCTGTTCGACTTTAGGGCTCTGTACTTCGAAATGAAGTTTTGGGGTGTATTATATGGGACAAAGGGTGTAACGATACACCCTTTCACACCCTTTCTTCTTGAGAGTGTGGTGGCTATTTATGGGTGTCAAAAGTCAAAGTCAAAGTCAAATTAGGCGTTAGTTGTTTATACAGCAAGATGTTAGTCTGCCAGAACATGGCGACATTGTTACCCAGTGATCCGAGAACGCGCCTTATTTCGACAATGGCACAAGAGCAGACGGGGTTTAAAAACGCCCTTGCGCTTCCGTGCCTGAGAAACGTGCTCTTTTGATCCAAGCAAACATGATAACGATGCGCCCTGCTACGTACTACTGCTACTGGAGCCTGCTGGCACCGCGCTACTTTAGGTGTTCCCGAGAAACAGATATCACCAGCAGCGCGCCCAGCGGACTGTGCGCGAGACAGGCCATGAACCGCGTTTGGGACACAGAAAAGCCTTTACCTACCACCCCCAATGGAGAGCGGGCGCACTTCATAGGCGAAACCGCCTTCCATAGGGAGCCATTCTCTGGGCAGGTCAGGATTGCAGTAGGTCATGGAGCTAAAGATGGTGGCATCGGTCACATCGCCACCCATGGCCAGCGCCAGCGAAGCAATTACTATTGCAGAAGATTGGGGGAGATATCTAGAAAGTACCGTAAGAGCAAATATTGTCGGGAGAGGTAAGATTCGGGGTCAGAGCTGCCATTAGAGAGGCACGTCGCGGAAGCCAAAGCTTGGCGAGGGCGGTCATTGTAATGTCGGTGCCGATAAGACTTTTGTTATGTCACCCATGCTTAAATTTGCGTAAAACGTTCCGATTGCCGTTTCTCTACTTTAAAAATGAAAGCCGTTTACGACTTCCTGTAACGCCGCTCCTGAGGAGGAGGGGAAGGCACGGGGGGGTCACGTGATCTCGGGGGGGGGGGGGGGGGTGTCACGTGAACAGGAGGTCACGTGACCTCGGGGGGTCACGTGACCTTACGGTCCTCCCGAAGAAACCCGAGGTCCTCCCGAGGTCCTCCCGAACGAACCCGAAGTCCTCCCGAACGAACCCGAGGTCCTCCCGAAGGAACCCGAGGTCCTCCCGAAGGAACCCGAGGTCCTCCCGAAATCCTCCCGACGGCGGCGCCGCTCAAGTCGGAAACGGGCGCCTAAGAGCTGTGCTCTAAAACAAAAAAAAAAATTAATTCTATTTTATTTTAAGCGTTCACAATGAATGAAAAGTGTGCATATACCCAATTTATTTGCATCGTTATGTAAAAAAATAATGTGAAATCAGTTTTTATTTTGTTTCGGTTTCAACAGTGTACCTTGACGTGAAAATCAAGTGGGATTGTTATGCTTATGTACCGTGTTACACTAAACAACTTAGTTGTGCTCAATGGCAGTTGCGAAATGTCATTCGAGAGCGCTAGTTTAACTAGAGAATAAATGCCCCTACAAACTTAGCTATTGTAGTGAGTGAATGCTATCTACCTCATAACAAGCTATTATAACTAGCCATCCATGCAGCGCAGCCCTGGTATAGTGCAAAGTCATCGTGGTAGCTATAACCAGAGTTAGGGCTGCGCTCCATGTGTGATCGGGATTTTATTGTAATTAGAATTGACGGAGCATACCTTGGGCGGCATGGCGTTTGGGTCAGTTGTCAGGCGGAGGTCTGGGAACTTGATGAAGTGAGATGACCACTTCCTGCCCGTCATCTTGCCATTAGGATGCCAGTAGACAGTCGCTAAGGGCGGTGATTTGCGCAAATATAGTATAAGTTCCAGGAAAACTGAACTCGGAAGGCAGTCGCAGAGGAATCAAGTTTATCTGTATATTCTTATATACTAGCCGCTATCTATTGTCTCATTTAAGCGGACTTCGAGCCTTTAGGTGAAGCGTATAGTTTGCACTTGCAATGCGAAAAACATTACTCGTTTTTTTTGTCCGACACTCTGTATTCATAATAATCGTCTGTTGATTTATACTTGGCTAAAATAGAAAGTACAAAAAGCAGCTCTACAAATACTCCTCACAGTTTAACCCTGAAATCGAAACAGACTTACTAGGATATTGAAAAGTTCATAAGCTAAACGGACGACAGACATTAAAAGCTTTAAAAAGAATAAAATTTTACAAGAAACGCCTGCCACGTGGCTGACTTTTGGAAGTGGGTGGCACTGTCCAAACTATTTCTTCATAGCATCTATGAAATGAAATCTAGTTACCTGGGTGTTCCTCTAGAAAAACCCCTCCAGGAGCCCAGGTGTTGTCTTGATACAGATAGTAGTCGTCGTCGGTCGGTACAAACATCACGGACAGCGTGTACTCCAGATCCTCGTCAAGACCCGAAACTTTGATTATCAGTTCGGGTACCAGCTTTCTAAAAAAGGGCAAAAAAGTGTTCGCATAAGGCATAAGGTCGTAAAGACTCTCGACACGATTCATGGTTGGCGTTTCTTAGCGTCGCCGTCCTAATGCGGGGCGCAAGTTCGTCTGCTACTTTAGGAGGGGTTGCGGTGACGTCAGAACGACGCCGAGTTACGATTGGCTCTGATTGAAGGATAGTGGGTAGACTTCAATGCTTTGAGCTCTACCCATTATCCTTCAACCAGAGCCAATCGGAACTCGGCGTCGTTCTGACGTCACTAAAACCCTTGCAAAAGAAGCAGACGAACTTGCGCTTCGCATTCTGTCATCATGCCTGCAGCGAACACTATCTTTTGTACGATGTATAAGCCCTGGCGACTGTAGCTTTAGGGTGATAATCAGCACACACTGCTCCGCTTCTTCTCACCATACGACGGACTCCAGCCAAAGCTACGAGGTAGCCAGGTCCAATCACGAGCCAGTTAAAAACCACGTGGTGTTCCTCTCCTGACGCTCTGCATTGCACGCAAGTCGGTGCAACGGTCGGAGCCATATACCACGTATATACCATGTGGTTTCTAGTGTTCTCGTGAGTGTAGCTGGAGGCTTCTACCTTTAACATCCTGGGATGAGGGCGAAGTGGTACGCGCGCCTTTCCAACACTCGTCACTCGGAAGAGTAACACGTCGGGTCACCTGGCTGTGACGCCTGCGTGGCGTCTGTTCAGAACATTGTCAGAACACGGCGCATGATTAGAACGGGTCCCACGGCCATGCAGACGAAAAGGGTCGAGGTACACCTAAGCACTTCTTACGAGTTGTGAATGCGAAAGCATGCACGCCACTCTTCGTTTCCCTTCTGTCGTCTGCTTCGTTCTTGTTTCGACGGTTGAGCGCGCGCTCTGACCTTGGGCGTGGAGCCTCTGCCTCGCGGGCACGCAGCGCCATGGGGTGGCGGTTGTTGAAAATGATGCGCAGCGGCCAATGGGAGCTTCGTCGACGCGCACCAGCCAATGGGACCGAAGCCGAAATCAATCAGCTTTACTCAGCTCCTTTGGTATCGGGGAAACTAGGTGCCGTTGTCTTGGCTTTTCGCGTGGTTCTATAGCTGGGAGCTGGTTTCACTTGGAGAAAGGATTGAAGGTGCCGTTTTGCGCGCTTCAAACTGATGACGTCGGCTCAATCCATGGGACAATTAATGATTTCGCCTTAAAAATGGGCAGCACTCTGAAGGCGACTATTGCGATGCTCTTTACAGGGCAGGGGGGGGGGGGGGTAAAGACGGGAGCCGAACGTGGTAATTCCTGGTCGCTGAAATTGGCGGTTCCGAGCGAAAGAGCAAGAAAGAGAGCGACAGAAGAGCGGAGAAGGAAAGCAGACAAAAAATTAGGCCTGTTCGTTTTCCCGCGACGAGTTGAAGTTCCTCGAGCGCTTCCCAACTTTGTTCAGTTTTATACAATGCGCGATTCCGGAGTTTTCCTGCTAAGTAAGCTAGAAAAGAACAAGGCACAGACCTTGCAGGAGATGTTTTGCTGCGTCTGTGTGCACATTAAGGCGTCGCAAGCGATAGGACAATCGGGAGAGCCAAGGGGGACCGCCGATGTCCGCGTCTATGTTCCACCGTTCCCAAGCGGCCCGAATGCTGCATGGGAGCTTTCCGTCTAGAATATTATATTCACTTTATGATACAGGGTGATCGCACCACTTCCGGCCGCTATGACAGGGGGAGAGAAATACTTCCGGTTCTTCTATGTTGACCTTGTGCTTGAGCGAGTGCACGACGACTCTCGGTTAATTAGCGAGCGATTGCGCGAAAGCTACGCTCTAGAAATGCCCCAGACTCTCGTGTTTCTACGTTGCTGATTAGCACCGGCACGAACAAAATGTCAGAAATGAAGTTTCTTCAATTATCCCTAACAACGGACGCCACGGATGCTGTCCGAGCTTCGGTGATCGCAGCTAAGCAGACGGTGCTTGCTTAGTTGGAACTTTTTCTAAAAAATAGTTACACAGACGTGAAGGAGGAGACTACTAATAGTAGTTCGGACGATGAAAATGTACAAATATTAATATTGTAAAAGAATCCGCGTGTTCACGAGTTCTTCCTTCTTTCTCGTACCTTCGTTCGCGCATTTAATGCGCGTCGCAACGCTTTATGCTTCTGCCTTTTATTTTTGCGTTGGTAGCAACGGGCCGCGGGACAAGTGTCATTCGAAAGACCGCGGCCATCCGCGGGCCTGCCGAAACGCCGCCGCGGGCCGGGGTTTGGAGAGCCCTGCCTTAGAACGACAGGCGCCAACTCGACCATTAAAGGGGTGCTCAACCGAAATCTGAATTCCACAAAACACGGCGGCAAAAGCGTGCAATGGGATGCTACGAACACCAAAACATCACTCATACAGCGATATATCGAACGGATGACCGAATGTTTCAAGAAAAGGAGGCACATTTGGCAGATATGTTTACGTCTTTCTTCTCCGAGAAGGAGAGGGAACGGCATCGCGTTTTCTCCGCCTCGCCACCTCGAGGGGGCGAAGCAAAGAGAAAAGAAAACGAGGTATCTTGACGTCACGCGCCTCGTCGGCCTGGTTATACCTCGACATCTTTTTCCAAAAATACGGCTGCCCATTCGAGATACCGCCTTACGCGTAGTGTTGTAGGGATTGTAGCGTCCCGCCTACATCTCCTGCTTTTTTTTTTTTCGAAATCCAAATTTCGCTTTACCGTGGGATTATATTCACCGTTCACCGTGGGATTATCACCGCGGAAATATGGTCAGAGAACTCGCGTGTTCACGAGCTTTTTTTCTTTCTTTCTGATATCTTTGTTCGCGCATTTATAGCGCGTAGCGACGCATTTCCTTTTTTCTTTTACGCGCGTTTGTTTTTCCGTTGGTAGCAACGGGCCGCGGGCCGGGTGTCATTGGAAAGACCGCGGCCATCCTTGGGCCGGGGTTTGGAGACCCCTGCTTTAGAACGACAGTTGCCAACTCGACCATCAATGTCACGTATGAAGGCAAGCTTGCACAGTGCTCTGGGAAAGAAACCTTAAATACCAAAGCGAGCAAGTTAAAACATACGAAAATTGGGCATTATAGAGACTCGCGTCGCGTTCAAGGAAGCGTAATAAAAACTTATATATGATGCCAGCTCAAAGCAATGAAGCAACTAGCTCCGCTTCAAGCCATCGCGAGTAATACAAAATTTCGGAAGATTGTCTGCTAAAACCAAGACCCAGCTCGGTGACGCCAGTGGGAAAACTCGTATTATCGGCACCTGGGGGAGGTAAGCGCCAATAACCGATGCCCTGCCATTCACGAAGTATAGTTGAACACGCTTAAGGACCTTTATGTTTTAAGGTGCTCGAATAGCTAGTCGAAGACGTGTCAACCGTCAACAGTACATTCGGCAGATTTGTCATTTCTTTGAGGAACAACTAACTTTCTCTTTCCACCGATGGGGTCAGGAGGTCATGTTGATCCCATATAAGTAAATTTAAAGAGGTACCACAGTTTGTCTTCGACGGTGAGACTTTTTAAGTACGCGATACTCACTGCGGGTCCTCTGAACCAAGCAAAAACAATAGCCAACCGGAAGAAACATATCTCTGCAGCGAAGTTCGGTCACGTTTGTTCTTGTTTACCTTGGCGCACACTGCATTAGGTGTGCGATGCCATTACGGTGCATTGAATGCGTCTTCGACAAGTGTGTTTAGCATCCTTTACCGCCCGTGCATCCAAGACGGTCCCGAAGTGGCAATAAATGATGTCACAAAAGTCGCAGTTTTCTGCTCTTGGATGTCGCGATCCTCGTAATTGGTCGTAGATGTTCCGAAAAAAAAAGGAAAAAAAAAAACGCGTGATAACACAAACGGTCGTCACAAAGTGCCAACTCCTGGCTGCTGGAGCTTGCGTGGACAGTCAAGCTGGGCAGCGACCTGTAGCAGAACAGGCGTCTGCCACATCCACCACCGCTGCTGAAACACCGCCAGGATCGCGGCGGTCAGTTTTATGACTGCAAAAATATTCCAAAAGCCGGGAATCATAATGATCAAAAAAACTGCGCCGACTTTACTTAACAAGATGAACAATTTAATAAAACGTTTCGTTTCCCATGCGGGAGACATCATCCGTGAAACCTTCAAGCAGGAATGAGCGAAAAAACTTCAACAGTCCTATTTAAGCAAGTCCGCGTGCACATCGGGGAGGGGGCCGCGGTTGGAGTTGCAAGCCGATGAGACCATTGTTGGAATACGGGTCGCAGTTTCGACTTTGATAATGCGTCCACTCTGGCGCGTGAACAAAGGTGGGGTCCACGCAGGTTCATGGAATCATGGTTCATCCGAAGTGACTCATCGGCTTGCAACTCCAACCGCGGCCCCCTCCCCGATGTGTACGCGGACTTGCTTAAATAGGACTGTTGAAGTTTTTTCGCTCATTCCTGCTTGAAGGTTTCACGGATGATGTCTCCCGCATGGGAAACGAAACGTTTTATTAAATTGTTCATCTTGTTAAGTAAAGTCGGCGCAGTTTTTTTTATTAGTTTTATGACGTCATCGGGAGGAAGTCGAGGAACCCCCATTTTGGACGGGGTAAACACACCGGTCGGGGACGCGTTCCAGACACCATCATGCCATCTTTGTATACTGGGTTCTAGAAGGTGGCCTGAGCATGCGCAATAGCTCTCTAGTGCGAAATATTAGACACCGTGCATGCATCCCCAGCCTAGCGACTCGGCATTTGTCGCCCGGACGATAGGCGCTGGAAAGTAAGGCGGACAACTCAGACACGCCTGTTAGCCAAAAGACTGCTGCTTTGTCGGCGGACTAATGTTGGTGATTGTTGGAAGGAACCTCGCAGGCAACAGGACCGTTGGATATCTAGACGTCATCAATCGGAGACCAGCCCGGGCACGGATGGGACACGATTGTCGCGCAACGTTCGGCTACGGAGCCTGGAACGCATCTCCGACTGGTCGCGCCCCAAAAAGTGGTACCTCGATTTCTGCCTGGTGACCTCATAGAAGTGTCATGCTGTCGCCGGTCGCGATCTTGGTGGTGTTCCAGCACCTTTGGTGAACGTGGCAGACGGCTATTCTGCTGCAGGTCGCTCACCAATGGGACAGTCCACTGAATCTTCGGCAGCCAGAAGTTGGGACGCCGCGACTACAGCGACACCCGCGTTTGCTCGGGCTTTTTGCCAGCATCTCTACGACCGACCGCCAGGATCGCGACATCCGGCAGCATGACACTCCTGCTTCAGTAACGTCATTTGCTGCCACTTCCGGTCCGCGTCTGACGTACGGGCAGCGTACAACGCTAAACATACCTGTCGGAGACGCACTCCTGGCACCATAGAGTTATTAACAATAAACGCTAGAGGTTCAGGTGACGCTAGCGTGCTGTTGCATTCTGAAGCAGACAGCAACCAGTCTAATACCCCATTCACGCGACCGTAAAGGTACCTTTGGCTAAGGGACCTTTATCCTGCGCCGCCAATCAATTAACGATCTTCCGCGCGTGGCGTGTGCTTGAGACCCAAGAGCACGGGCTGATTCGCCGATAGCGAAGGGACCTATGTTAAAGGTACTTTATGCTGACCGTGTGAATTGGGTATAAATTTCACTTCCGGTAATGCTTTCCTATGGGAAAATGCAAATGCGTTTTCTCTTCGCGCTCGATTATAAGTGCGAATATTACTTAGTGTTGTGACAAAATAAAACGTTTGGAACGTTGTACAATTGGATGTACAAAAATATGTATCAGTTAGAGCGGCTTTCTTTAGAATTCATGGCGTCGAACACTGCGCTAAGATAGCCCAATACACATGTATAATACATGTTGACGTTGCAGACTGCTGTTGGCACGTATTTACGCATATATTCAATGCTATGAAGTACACAAAGTGAATCAGCTTAACAAAACACGAATAGGATGCAAATACGTGTCAAATCAAACAATCAAAACAGACGACAAGAACGAACCATGGAGTTATGGAACGAAGAACACGTATCAGATTAGTAACGAATTGCGCATGAATAATAAAAATAAAGCAGTAACCGAGTGTTGTTACTCTGAAGTAAATACGATTGCTGTTCTTGTTGCTTGAATCGATAGTTTGTATAAACATATCATGCTGGACAACATTTTCGCTAACTTAAACATCGCCCAGTAATAAAAAAACAAACATTAGCTAAATTACACTCTCATAATGTGAATAAAGTTCCGTTACGAGTGAAAAAACTACGCTGATTTTTATTATTCCCTGTCGACGAGAAAAATATCACGTACGTTTTCCCATGAGAATTCCCAGGAAAACTGGAAAACTAGACTGGTTGCTCTCTGCTTCAATTTGCAACCGGAAGTCCCGTAGACACTAGTGCCAGCTGAGCCTCTAGTGTTTATTGTAATAACTATGTCTGGCACTATACATGAACTCATCTCTGTTGCGCACTTCCGGTCTGAGGCTGTGGGCGGAAGTCACCATGCGGGGCGTGCATTCCTGCGTTGTTTTTAAAGAAACAAGACAAAAACCTGTCTTCTCGTCAAAACGCCGCGAATGGGGCTGTACCAAAAGAGTTGAGAAAGGTTTGAAGGTCAGTTTTCATGCGCTTGGTTCGTCCGAGAACGTGGATATGTGCCGTGGAAAGGGACAACCAGACGGCGTCGGACCACGATTGCCTGGGCGGAAAGCACTTTGAGTTGAAATAACGGAAAATCGTAGTCATCAGGTTTGTTTCTTTTGTTCCACATGAACGTGGAAAAAGCGTCAAGTTGCACGGACCACCTGTGGACTACGTTCAGTACGTCTTCAAGTTCAAACGTCCGCTTAATCGTTCGAACTGTTTTCTGCTCTTTCAAACATTTCTGCTTGTCGTCTGCTCTTTCAGACGACACCGGCCCGTAGACCGAACGTTGGCCCGGTAATTGCGATAAGAACTAAGTGCTGGCCTTAAAAAGACGTTTAAGCTTGAAGGTCGGTTGGGGTAAGCAGGCTCTGCGTAAACAGTAGATACAAGGAGATGTTGATCATTGTTGCCAGTGGCCATCATCGACTTGTTATGCCTGATTCACTTGGTGCGATTCTGTTCGCGGTTTTAGTCTCGACGTCGCGACTATCTCAGCTCCCGTCCACGCTTTTGCAGCCCGAGTGACGTCGCGACTGAAAATTGCGAGCGGAATCTCATCACGCGAATCAAGCTTTAGCGTCCATTCTGAGGCGTCCACGAGCCTCGGTAATTTCGCTGAGGCCACTCAAGTAGTGAGACATTGCCAGCAAGACGTAGGATCAACAACTCTAACGAGAAAAAGAGCACGGGGACTCATACCGAAGGCGGCAACATCGCAATTGGATGGTTTGTTTATGGGCGACGGCGAGCCTCTTGCCTACACTCTATCGCGCATGCGCGGCGCCGGTGGCGTTCGTAAGGGACGCTCCGGCTTGTCTGTAAAGATGAGTTGGTCTACAGTTCACGTGGAACTTGTTTTCAGTGAGCACAAACGTCCTCCGTAAACGCAGTTATTCTGTCCAATTTCTGTCGTGCGCTGGCATCCAGAAAGCGACGTGGAAATTCTAGTACCACGGAATCTTATCGAAAACCTTGATGCTTTGATAGTGGGGCCAGGTGGCGTTCGCATAAACGATCGAGACAGCGTAACAAGAGGGTCCTAGGAAACAAAACTTCATCATCTGATAGGTCAGCTGTTGCATCGTCACTCTCCGAGCACTACACGCAGTGTATGGGGCTTGCGTCATAATGTTCCTCACGCGACAAAGAGTGTAATGCTATAAAATAGTGGCTCCCAAAACTCTTTCCGTAGAAAGTACCAACAGGGTTAAACATCTCCACGTGGTGAATGATGTTGATTGGGGCGAAGCTCGGGTGGTGCTGATGATACTGATTTTGGTCATAGGTATTGCTGCTTGCTGTCGGCGTTGACGCTTTGCCGCCGCTTCCGAGCTCTCAACTCCGGGTCCGCCTGGCCGTTTTTGACGCTGTGCAGCAGCTTCTCGCGCCCTGGTTTCCGGAGCAGCTTGCTGTCTACGTAGACGCTGAGGCGCTGCATGCCGAGCTTTTCGGTCCTTTTCATTCATGGCAGTAGGAGAATGTGTGGTTTTCTTCTTTTTCTTTTTTAAGCAGACAGATGGGATGGCATCTCAGAACCCCCTACTCTTTTTTTTTTTCTTCTTTTTCTTTTTTCATAACTTTTTTTCATATTTTTTTTTCATTTTTTTTTTGCCCTAGACGAGCACGTGAGCATGTGCTCACGTGCTCGTGAGCCCGTGATCTCACGAGCAGAAGGACGCCGGCCTACGGCGGACGGCGGACGGACATACGGACATGGCTAGCCCCTAAGGAGCTTCGCCCCTAAAAAAAAGTTAGTATGAAGTTTTAGGAAGACAATACGAAACGTCAACGCCACCAAGGCAACCTGCTGCAATGTAGAGGCCACATGCCGTGAATTCCCACGCGTATCGCGCCGTTAATTTATGTAACGAAAAAAAATTTACTCTAATAGAGCGGCAGAACGGCAGAACGGCGGCTTTGTTTTTATCAAAATTGACGAAATATGCTTCGCATCTTCTTACAACTAAAGACTACCCTGTTCACACTGCGGACACACAGAGTGCAAAAGAAGAGATAGAAAAAAGAACACTCACCGAAGCGAACCGCTGACTTCCATTTCGTTGCACTGATTCGCCAGACTTGACCACAGCGCCGAATTGAAGAGTTCTACGGTGACTTTTTTTGGAGGACTGGGTGACACTGGTACGGCCTTATCCGCTGTAACATGCTGCCACATAACAACCTGGCTTAAAACACGCAAAACTACATGTGATCACATCAAGGCATTCAGAATATCATGCGTATAAAGCTTGGCATTATCCTAAATTGGCTTCATTAACAGTGTTGTTAACATTTGCCACGCGACGGGCGTCGAAATGGAATGCTACACTATGAGCAAATTTCGCTATACGAACCCGAGTTTCATGCATGTATACCGGAGTATTGATTCTTTCTAAAGTTCAATATAAAGATTCATTGAAGATCGTACTACCCTTGGACTTGTAGAAATTTAATTGGAGCCAGAGAAATTGAATAAAATCAAGAAATATGACCATTTTAATAGTTTTGAGCGAATTTAGGGGCAATTTTGTAATTAAAATTATTAGAAGATCTATGCGACAAAACGAATGGCAGTACTTATTAGAGACGTGGCCTCTCCTAAATTTAGGACCCTGGCAGGAAGACTGGATGTCTTGGTATTTGAAAATTTGTTTAAATAATTTTGACAGGGAAGTTTATGCAAGCTTTATTTTCAATGCGTTGAACAAAATCTCGACACCAGCACCAAATGCCCCAAGCCAAAAAAAAAAAAAAAATTGGGTTGTGTGTATGTTTATACAGCCTAGAACTTGGTCTGCCTCAACGGGCGACGAGTCTCCCAGCTGTAGATGAGCAATTTAGCCAGTGCAGGACAACCGCTAGCCTGGGGTCTTTAACGTGCACCACGCAGTTGTGATACACGACCGCACGCCGGTACGATGCTCATCCAGATCGCGCAACTCTAGCTCCCGGAGCCAAAGTTGCGCGATCACGTGAGGAGCCGGATCAAGTGCCGTGCAGGAAAGTAGACGTTGCACGCGCCCCGGTGTACGTTCCCCTGCTTTTGAGCGCGCCGCGCGCCTCGAACGTGCGGCGCCTCTATTCGCCGAATTCAGTCACGTGACGAGCGGGATCAACAGGCCGTGCAGGAAAGACGGCGCTACAGAGATGAACGCGCAACTCTGGCTCCTGTAGGGAGCTTATACAGGAACTCTAGCCTCTCCTTAAAGTCACTGGATCCTGGGAAAGTAGCGCCAATCTCCCCGCATGGTCGACATCTTGGTCCGTGAAATGAGCAATTTCTTCTTGATCCCTCCGTTCTTTGTGAGCCGATCTAAATTCACTGGTGACGGGTAGCTTAAAGGCCTGTTCAGATATGCAGCGGAGCGCTACAAGCGTAGCGCTTACCTCGCGCTAAGCGCGTGCTGACGGGAGCGTTCACAAGCTTTGTATCGCACCGTCAAAACTGTTGCTCATGGCAGACAATAAGTAGCTGACGGCACGTGAGGAGCGCTACATCAGCGCTTCGCTGCATGTGAGAACCGACCTTTATGGGGACGTTTCTTGTATACCGAGATTTTGCTATCCACACACCGGCGAAACAAACGTACACCTTCGTACCACAACCGCATGCTGCGTCGGTGCTTGGAGGCACTGAAGAATAAGTTTACTGTTTTAAAATAGGCAAGAAGAACAATATCATTGTAAGAGATCCGTGGAGATGGGCATGTTTGATATGTTGATTGCATACACAGTGCCAAAGACGCTTATGTTGGTGAGGAACGCTTCCAGTACGGTGATGCTCCATGGTGATCTTGGCGCGACTGGTTTAGAACGAATCTCTGGAAGCTTCGAAGATTTGAATGGACCGAGATGGCAACTTCCATGGCTAAGTAGACAGATCACCCAATCGCCTTGCGAGGTTTTCGTCCTCTGTATGTTAGTATCTGTTTGTGTCCGGCTAGAAGGTAGGGAAGGCAATGGCGCTACTTTCCCAGGATCTAGTGACTTTACCTTACCTCTCCTTCGTGGTCTGCCGCTCTACCTTTTCACTTTCGGCGGCCGCGTCTCGTGGCGATCTGCCAGGCTTTGTCAGTATAAGGAGTATTCACTGGGCGCCATATTTGTGGGTGATGTCTAGAGCGCATGCTCTGAACGAGCCCACAATTTGTGGGTGATGTCTAGAGCGCATGCTCTGAACGAGCCCACATTAATAGGCTGCTAAGACCGGCAATCTTGAGGGTACGGAATGCACGTTACAAAAAAACTGTGGAAGCTCGCCATCAGCACGTGCTCAGCAGTCGTGCACACAGCTATGGCCACCAGTGAATACTTCCTATAGACGATTGCAAACAGGGCATCTGGCGGCCGCCATGTTCTTCCTCGTGTGAGCAAGCACGTGGAATTCCAGGCCTGCCAAGGCTATCTTCACGTGCATGCTGCACGTGCTTGCACGGATGGGGCACCAGCCGGGACGCCATGCTTGCAATCGTCTATAGCGGAGGCTATGTCCGAAATCAACACCGCCAAAGTTGAGAGAGTCTGACTTTGCTCTTATTTCAGTCTATGAGAGCAGAAATAGTCGTCCCCTAGACGTCATAGTGACTATTTATCCAATCGTGGAAAGCCGATTGCAGCGGCCGGCTTTGGTGGCGCACGTCGCCAATAGGACCATGACTCGTGTGTGATCTGTACAGGGTCGCCTCTAAAAGTTGAATTCTGTGGAGCGATTATATCATGCCGCCGCGAATTCGTCGGTACCAAACTACATGCGACGAACAAGCGAACAACGCCGCCGATGCAGGTACCTGTTATCAGGGCATTAGTTGCGTGAGCGCGACTCCATCTACACTCAAATGACGCTACTGCAAACGCTGAAAACCCGAATGCACCACCAACGCACAACATCATGAGCAAATAGGGTGTTCATAATATACGTTCGAATGGTTCAAACGTGGTTCCAACTTAACAGTCAGTCGAAAATAAAAGCCAGTCAGCGAACTGTCGGTAGCGGTGGGTGCAGGGCGATCAAAAACCTAGCTCGCCTTAGATCGGCGCTAAACGCCCGTGGCCCGAGGCAACCCCGAGCGCCCAAGCTGCATACGCAGATGCGAGCAACTCGTTTGTTGTGAAAAAATCTACGCCTTCTGTGAGGAAAGGGCCACAAAAAAAATCGCGGGTGAATTCCCCTAAAATTGTCAACAATTGGAACGACCCAACACTGAGCGCATCATGGGTCACGTATACGGTAAAAAAGCTTTAAAGGGAGTCATCATAACACACATGTAGTATAAAAAGAAAGTGAAGATCCTTACGGCAGTCAGCCCCTCCTTCGGCCATGGCGGACACTACTTCTGCTGTTTGCAGCTTGGGAATGTTGCTAACTTCTAAAACAATATCCCGCTAAAAAATTCTCCCTCTCCCCATCCCCCCCCCCCCCCTTCCCTCCCTCTTTCCGAAAAAAAATGTCTATAATACGTTTCACATCGAGTCAAACCGCTGCCAAATCTCCGATCCGATGTAGCCATTCAAGTTGCGCCAAAAAGAGCATCGTCACTGCGTTGCGTTCTTGCGTTCTTCGTATTTGTGCGTCTGCTAGAACCGGCAAAACCAATGACAATGCTTCGTGATCCTGCGCTTTCTTTTTTTGCCTGATTTATACGGTGATATCAAACACAACGACAACGACGACCGCCGTGACGATGCACTTTTCGCACTCTGTGATTGGCTCCATGGTGTCGTAGAGCTGGCTGCGGCGAGCTTAATGTGAAACAGACTGTACAGGATAGGCGAAAATGGACATGCAGGCAAGACGACGTAACCCACGTTACCCTAAAGTTGCTTTGTCATCAGTAAATACAACCGGCTTACATAATACTTGTCACGTCGCGTCGCGATTCGGGTATCCGTCATCCGTCTTGTCATCATGGCAGGACGGCAGCAGGGCAACATGTATGTGTCCAGGACATAAACTTTCCATCGCTTATCACCAGGGCGAAAAATGCTGAATCAATCCATTGTAAACGCATGCGGAGCGTCCGATATACCGCACAACAGAGCAACAGCGCACGCTCAGGAGGCGTTCCACAGCCAGAGCAGACAAGATGGCAGCGTGCAGAAGGCAAATTTTGCAAAGGTCTAGAGGCAGTCACAAATGACGCACCCAGACTTAGAAGACTGTGATTCAGATTATCTTTTTTGTTTGAGATTATTCGCAAGAAATCAGTCGCACTCGATTTAATTACATCCAGAAGGAACACATCGCGCCTGCATCTTTGTCACGAATTTTACTTCCATAACTGTTGTATCAGGCATTATTTTCACTTCATCTCCATCAGATCTTTCTCGCGTAGAAGATTATTTAAATTCTCAGTTACTTTTCAAGGTATCTCTGCCGAACCCAGCTTGCGAGTAACGCTCCCCCTTTAAATGTTGGTGGGTCCACAGCCCAGGACGAGCCTGTTCATATCTTTGAAAAGCGACCAGAACTCGTCTCATTTGGATAAACATTAGAAACGGCACGGACCTTCAGCTCTGTATAAGGACGTAATCACAACTGGCTTCTTTCCTGATTGCAATTACTGCAAAGGGGATCTGCCTTTCAAAACGTTTGTCACCATATATATATATATATATATATATATATATATATATATATATATATATATATATATATATATATATATATATATATATAAATTTTTAATTAAAAAAGCTCTGTAATAAGAACTAACAAAACCTGGATGAACAAAAATTGACTTATATTCGTAACGAGCGTGCTGGCACTAACAAAACTTTCTGTCGGTTATAGTACTATTATGTGTCAATGTCACGTCATTGTGACGTTCCGGCGTGACGCGTCTAAACCCGCAAATGCCTATCGGTTGCAAGCCTTGGCATCGTCATTGTAACGTTTCTCACGTTCCGCCTGCAATAAGTCCAGTGGCGTAGGAACAGTGGCGACACAGAGACAGACGTTTTAGGCATTTCTATGTAAACATTCGAAAGAAGGGGTGGAAATTCCTCCTCACCTACTGCCGTCACCCCCTTCCCTTCTTAAGGAACCCTAGCCCCCAATCTCGCGAACACTTCTGAAGCCTCCAGTTAGCCCACCCTCTTGGTGCAGTGAAACTAGTATGGCTACTATGTAAGTCTTGTTGTATTTTTGAATTTGTAGTAATTCTGTCTTTTTTCTTACTATAAATAGCCTGCGTTGCTCACTCTACGCCTGAGATGTCACATATTAATGTACCCAAATTATCCAACGGGCTATGGGCCCTCCGCCTGCTTTTTCAATAACGTGGAAATGCCTAATTGGCAATAAGACGGAATTGAATGAAATTAAAGAAATCGAAGAACGCCAATACACAGGCGCAATGCCCTGACATAATCCCCTGGTTTCTACCTATGAACCGGCAGGAACACTGTGGTACATTTAAAGGTCAGTTTAGCTTTAGATCGAAAGTTTCTTTTGAGCCAATAAATTCATCGGCTATTATGAACCTAACCCCGCGTGCCAACTCCTAGCGTATCAGCTACATCCTGGAGTGGTGGACACAAGTCGCCGATAAAAAGTGATTCTAATCTGGCACACAACTATTTGCAGGAGAGGATCGCGGGCTTATCGGTTCCGACGCGGTTTCGAGAAGGCCGCACCTCCCGGGTCTGTTGGGGTCGCGCAGAGGTTCGTTCGGATTCTGAGGCAGCACGATGGCAGGTGTCGCGGGTGAGTACCAGACTTCAAAGAAGCATTTCTCTGTTGGGGCACTTTCGCGAGTTATGCCCAGTATTGTACGGAACGGCGTTCCAAGGAACGGCGTTCCTGGAACGCTTTCCTTCTAGGAGGAACGAAGGAACGCCGCCGTTTCATTTCGAATCGGTGGAACTGGAACGGGAGCTCGTTACATTTTTACGGAAACGAAAAAAGAAACGGTATTTTGTTTCATCCAGTGCGGTAATGTTTATTTCATTTATAAGGCGGGAATTTAAAAAAAAAGTATAAAAACGATATCTTTAAGAAGAACAGGATCTCGTTAGCGTTTTTTGTTACTTATGATAGGGTTTATTTTGCGGGGTCCTCGCTTGGTAACAGTCGGGTACAGGAGAGCTAGTGGACATTGATTCTTTTTTCAGTGCCCAAGACTACGGTACGAAAAGCAAAACTTTTATTTGAATGAAAAGACACAAAAAGAGGGACGTCTCAAACTCAGCTACTTTCTTTGATTCTACCAATCTTCATAGTGCACCCAAAAACATACGGCCGACTATAACCGCCACTGGACTTCCACAAAGAAACCTAGAGTTACAACAAAAGAACAGGTTACTAGACATCGAACGCACACTTGTATTTCAAACATTAGGCACTTAAACGATACACAGAAATGGACCTTCATTCTCTCTCCCCTTATTCCCTACCTTCAAACTGAACAACAAATCCAACCTTCCGAAAGAAAGTCTGGTAGTTTTCAAGACTGACCTTCCAAAAACCCTACCCTCTTCTCCACTTGCTCGTTTTCCGGACAGCAACATCGAGAGAAGCAACTGTTGTTATGCTGGAACAAGGGTAATTTTTGTATTTAAACTTGTTTGGTTGTTGTAAAATGCTCGTGGAATGGGGCGTTTGGCAATCCGATGTATCAAAGTGAAAAGGCGGAGAGCTTTGGAAGGAAAGGAGGTGCGAAATAGTGCTCTTTACTTGCAAATTTTCGTAGCGAAAAGCAGGCTTTTGACTTTCTGCTTTTCTTTTCTTTTTTTGTGTGTGTGTGTGCCCACTAAGGGATATCTGATTAGTAAAATACAAATCTAAAATAATTTATCTCAGCCCAAAATTTATTTCATGGCCCCTTCGAGGCTCAAAGGGTTATTAAATTTAATTTTAAGTTTATCATTTTTATTTTACATTAACGTTGAAAGAATTGGCATCTTCTACTTTCGACATTGTTCACCTTGTCACACCTCCTTCCTTCGAAATGTTGCGATTCCGCAGCGTAATCGCGAGGCAAAAATTAGAATATTCCCCGACCTGCAGCCGCGAGCGGCGGCCATGAGAAACACGGGGCGTGACGTCAATGGGGGGTCTTGTAGAAAGATAGCAAGTTGTGCGAATACCTGCTCGATAAAAGGTAACTTTTCTATAAATCTTGTCGTTCCAACATAAATATAAATGCGACAAAAACCTGGTATCATCGACAAAACCTTTATTATACCGAGTTTTAGTGGCGCCATCTATCCTAGGTCCACAAAACCTCCGCTCTATCTGCTACTGCGAACAGCCGCCTGAAGCCGAAGGGGGAGGGGGACAGAGCGCGGTCGCGAGCGGATGAGTTCTCGCTGCTCACTGATGGCTCTAGAGAGAGAGCTCCACCGGAACCCCACGCAAACCCCATTGACGTCACAGCGCACGTGACTCAGAAGATAATGAAGGAGTTGAGAGGTGCCGAAAACCTCAATCTTTGTCCATTTTTAAAATAAAAACTGGGACATGCAGGCAAAAGCGGTTTTTTGTTCTTTACTTCAGAAAGGTCGAAGACACTAAGTTCCATATTATTTATGCAAAACACTGAAACTGTTGCACAGCTCATTTAAGCATCTCAGAAAACTCGGAACTACAACATGCGTGGTCTTTTTTTTCTTTTCTTTTTCTTTTTTTTATTAAAGACACGACTAAACATCGCGACACGCTCCTTTGTAAGACGGAGCAAAATAAAACATATGGCGAAATGCGACATTTTGAATTTAGTGTCAGTTGTATGAAAATCTTGCAATGCGATTGATATGAACCTTTACCAGAATGTGTCAGAACTTATCCGCTTTACCGCATCAAAATGCTGCCACGGTCGGTGAAAACATGCTGGCGAAATAATAATTGCGCAGTTATTCTTCGTGGGTCAACTTGACGCCAAAACGTGGAGAAAGTTTGCACTTGCGCTCTTTTGGAGGCGTGAAGCAAGGTTTTAAAAACATTCGTATGAAACGTTCTTGTTTTATTTGTATCTTTTGTTAACTAACTGTGAATAATATTTTATTTCTCCTCGTTTGTCATGGCAACAAAACTGTTTAAATAAAAGTGCATGTGAGGGGGAAGGCGCGACAATATCGCAACCACAGGGCTTGTCTTTTTTATCCTACTCTCAAGAATGGTCCGGAGATTTAAAAGAAAAACAGTCGGGGATTTATGGTACCAAAGTGACGTCAATTGAATGCATTTAAAAGTGTTTACTAGCCGCGTTATTCCATTAGCGCTTCAGCCAACTTCTTCGTTGGACAGGGATACACGCCAAAAACGCGCGAGAAACTGACCTTCATAAAGATCAGTCGGTATCAAACGACAAGTTCTTGTCTAATCCGCAAGAACAAGAGTTTGTCGAGCATATTCGGAATATAGAGCAGTCCATTTTTGGGGCTTACGTACAAGGATGCGCAAAAGATAGTTTACACCTATTGTGAAACAACTGAAACCGACGAGGAAGATAATACAGGGTGAAGGGGATAGCCTGCACACTCTTTTCTCACGGAATAAGCCGGGGAAAGCGGAAGCGTTCTGCGAACGGCGCGAAGGGTGCCAAGTTTGACTGGCTAGCGTCTAGTGCACAGAAATCTATGAAGCAAAACAGCGTCCCGTTCTGTGGACCCTATGCACGACGTGGGAAAAAAGGGATCACGAAGAGTTCATGGGAGCTCACGGAGGATTCTTCAAATGTACCGAGTGTAAGAACAGAGCCGTCCTATTTTTTGAGAGAATGTCTGATTTTCCCTCACAAGCGGTCTCGTTTTGCCCCGGGGGTCGGGAAATATGAGCCATTTGTGGCTCTTTATTATCAATAGATATCGTCTAGTACTACTAACTATGGTCTTTTCATTTTTACTGAGTGCAATTCCGAGACTGCAAAGAAGATTTTCATAGTTTTTTTCTCGATTCACATTATAAAAAAGGGTCGTGTGGGGATGTTTGATAGCGGTTTAAAGAGAATAAGTCGCATATTATTGTAATTGTGGATCTTTTGAGACTCTTAGGGCACACGCTTTGAGTTCGGATAATAAAAAGACAATCTCAAAAGCCACCTTACTGCTCCTTGTGGTGCACTTCGCTCCTTTATGGATGATACGGATGCTACCTCCTGCCCATTAAAACCTCCCTGGTTCCACCGCTGTGCTTCGAACAAAAACGTTTCAGTGCGGAGCGCAAGTTCGTTGACTTCTTGCACAGGGGTTGCGATGATGTAAAAACGCCGAATTTTTATTGGCTGATTAAAAAGAAATAAAAAATAGCGGGTAGACTCATCTAGCCTTGAGGTCTACCCACTATCTTTCCAATCATAGCTCGGCGTTGTTTCTGACGTCACCGCCACGCTTGCGCAAGAATTAGACGACTTGCTCTCCGCATACCCCAGGACCCGCATGACGTCATGCCTTACGACCACAGAACAAAGACTCAACCCCAAACTGCCTTGCCCATCGCCACGCTGTCATCTTCTGCTCGCCACTGCTCGCCGCTTCGTCGGTTACGTTAGGCGTAGTTATACGTCTGCTCCGTGTCTGTGGGTCTGCTTCGTCTACCCGCTGTCACGGCTGGCTTTTGATACGATCGGCGCACCCAAAGAAGTATCGATGGGCACCCTAATCTTCATTGCGACGGATGGCAACGATCGCGTGCTGGAAGCAGAGCTTCTACGGCTTCCTCAACCCAGTGCCTTTCTCAGTGTTCGTGCGTACGGCGCCTGATATGCTAGGCGACGATCCCGGCGTGTGTTAGGATCGAGCGTCCGCCACATGCCGCCGCCCTACTGGCCAGGCAAGTGTTAGACTCTGAATCTCCCTTGTTCGACACCGATTCAATGAACCCCGCCATGTAAATATGGGGCAAACAACTACGTTTCCACGGCAATGCCATGGCAACGTGGTTGTTTGCCTCATGTATTTACATGGCGGCGCCCACGAACTGAGCTTCCTATTGGCCGAAACACAAAAGGAACATTTGGCCGCAGGGCGTCCAGTTCGCGTTGTCCTCGTGACTGGTTCCAGTGGCTTCCTGGGCCAGCATGTCGTCAGGCTTCTGCAGGAGGACCAGCCCACGGTCAAGGAAATTCGACTCATGGATATCAGGCCGTTCGAGAACAATCTGGGTGAGGATCTTGCCGCGTCGTCAGGATAAAATGCTTCGAGCGTACAGCCCCATACCTGCCAATCGGAACGATACAGACTGCGAGGTTAGTCGATAATCGTCTTAAATACTTTTTTTAACTAAAAAAAACTTTCGACAGACATACAATCGATAATTGGCGTCATTTGAGTTTCTCCGCTAAATTTAGAGGAGAAAGTGATGTCACGTGATCTAATTACGTGACAACGTCGCGGGATGTCAGGTAACGTGACGTCAATTTTCCGTTAAATTTAGCATGTAAAATTACAAATAATATGTTGTTTTTCAATCCCCACATTCTCTTCGTTTTAGGTGTTGGGAGACAAAGGTCACTGCCATTTTACTGTATACTCACTGCTGAAGATTCACACAACCGGGGGGTGAGGGGGGACAATTTAGGCCGTTGCAGTTCAGCCGAACGAGGTTTATATCTGGGAAGCACCTACAAAGGGTAGTTATTTTCGAACTGATTGGACTGATATCTTGTCCAGCTGAACGTTTCCCGATTGAAGTGAATCACGCTGGCTTCTGGAAAGGGTCCGAAAAAAGAAAGTGCGACCTCTGATAAGGTTCACGAAAGCCATGTGTTACATGACCTAGCGTCATAGCATGCCTGGCACTTGATACGTGCATATCAAGCGCTATTTATGTTATACATCGCTAGCACGTGACGTCATCGCGCCGTGCTGGTGGACATTCTAACCTGTACTTGCGGAAAAAAACACAAACTGCCGCGGAAGCTACACGCTCAGCAGCAAGATCATCACAATGGCCACTGATCTGGCATAATTATTTTCCATCCGCGGTGACCAGACTAGCTTCGAAGCGTGGTTGCTTTTGAGGCCTCGCTCCAAAGGCTGGCCTCACCTTGGATAGACAATGCTCTGTCTGGGCAAACGTCTGGCAACTGTGGGCACGCCTCAGCAAGACATGCCAGAACTTTGAAGACGAGGGTCGAATAATAAAGGTTAAGTGTATTTTAATAAAAAAGAGGAGATTAGAATCCTGGTGGAAAGTTTCTAGGAAGAATTAAATGACGTACAACCAACTGACACAGCTGGGGACAGGCGGGACAGAAGAAGATTGGGACTCCCTCCCGCGTGGCTCTGTCCCAAAATCTCCACCCTGTCTCCCAGTGGACTCGGTGCCGGAGGAATGCCGACTATACTCCCAGTCACTAGTTGCGTGCAGTGCAGGCGAACGCAGCGCCAGGCGAAGAGTGAAAGGGCGAGCACTATAAAGGTGGGACGGGAGAGGAAAGCATTGGAGGGCGAAGGGAGAAAGGGAGAGCACTAGGAACGTTAGAAAGGAGAGGAGGTTTCTCTCCTCCTCCTCAGCCTTCCTAGTGCTTGCCCTTTCTCGCCTCACCTGGCGTTGCTTTCGCCTGTACTGCACGCAATTGGTGACATGGGATGGAGTATAGGTTTGACAAGAGGAAAATTGGCGACTCCTTCGCCGGGAAGAAGAGGCGGGGGGGGGGGATGTTTTAGTTGTTTGCCCGATCCCCCAAAGGTCATCTTGGTGATCTCCCATACCGCCTGCTGGAAGTTACGAATTTTTTTTTTTTCGTAACTTCAATTAGGCGGTGTAAGAGATCACCAGATGACCTTTCGGAGGGGAAGCAAATAGACCGAACTCACCAGCCAGTTTGACCACGCCACCGCTGCCGCAATGCATCGAGGGAACTTTAGTCTTTCAGCACGTGCAGCAACCTCGCTGGAGATCTGCGAGTGTAGAGGGCGAGACGTCACGAGCCCTCTCGTGCACCGCCGTCTGCCTTCCGTGAACTAAAGTTATGATGGCGTCACGCACGCGCCGAACTTTTATTGAGATCGCTCGGTCTGTTGGCGAAAAAAGAAAATCATACTTTTTTTTTCAATTTTCTTGTCTAAGTGGCGCAAGCTACCACCCGTTATAAAGGGTACAGCCGTTAGCATCCAGAGATGTCGAAGTTACTTTTAGAAAGTAACTAAATTACATTACTAACTGCTTTCCTGAAAACAGCGAACATGTAATTGAATTACATTACAAATTACCGCAGACCAAATATAATGACGTTACATTTCAATTACTTACCAAAAGTAACGATATTACTTTGATATTACTTTTCAATACATTCAGGCAGTAATTTGTTTCAACTTTATTTACACTATGTATACCAGAACTCTGATATTTCTGTTTACACCATAACATGCCTCGTGTGCCTCAAACTGAACGTTACTGAACTGTCTTTCCACTGGCGCACACGATGGAAATGTTAAATATGATAAATAGCTTCTTCTTCAGATGTGACTCAAAGACAGACGAATCATCGGTTTCGCTGTTCATTAAACGGTGAAGGTTTTTAGTGAAAGGAATTGGTAATATGATTCCGTCTTTCCGATTTTGAAGAAATTATAGCACGTGTCAGTAACTTAAGCCGGGCCATGGGAGCTCGTTCTGATAGGAAATCCTCGTGCGAAAGGTTTCCCTTCCGACTCGAACGTAGTCTAATACTTTTCTCCCAAGAGCACTAGTTGCATTTGCCCGCATTTTCTCGAGGAGTATTGTTCCAAAACACTCTAAGAGGCCTAATAATGGCGCGTGGTCACACAAGGGGGCTGGATGTTTGCTGGGTCACGGCCGCTCGATCTCGAAGGCCCGTGGCTGGGCATATGCGTGACCAGTTGAGAAAAGGGATGGCGTGAACACCCTAACTTTGTACTTTCTCAACAAACGGGTGGCGAATCTGCTCGTTCGCTTACTTCCGACTACACTCCCCAAGGCAAGACAGAGAGGCATGCCGCGAGCGGCACCTTCTTTACTCGCTTCCCGTATTTGCAAACTAAAAGCATCTTTGCTTGCCGAGGCTACGCACGAAACGTTCTGGGGCCTTGACGAGGCATTAGGGATTAACTATTTATTCCGTTGCCGACGTCCAGGAAGATACGTTTGAACTAAAATACTCAGCAAAAGCTACGTAAATACCTGTTCACACACTGGGGAGCGGAACTAAACTGGTAAAATAGTTTGTTGTTGGGCGAGTTGGTTGTTGCGCTCGTGTTTGTTTCTCTCTCTTGTGTCCGTTCTTTTTGCGCAAAACCATGTATCTAAACTGGTACCGTGCTTTTGCTAACCGCTTCTGGAACGATCTTTTACACCCTATTTTATGAACAGCTGGGCCACTAAACAATGGCAGGTCTATGCTCACGTGATTCTCGACAGAGAAAGATTAGACCGTCATAGCTCCCAAAAACTGCTCTAGATCGACATATGTTGGCGTACCGTCATGTCCACAAGCTCAAGTGTATGCCATGCTGCGTCGCGGAAGCCCGACAGCGCGCGTACTCTGGTCCCTCTTTTTAGGATAGTTTTCCGCGAAAGCCATTCACATTCACTACAACCAGTAAATGACACGAGCTTCCACCCCATAATACAAGACGGAGCTATCGCGCATCTAGCCCTAGAGCTAGCCCTCGTCAAACTTAGGCTAAGTGCTCGTACGTATACCTAGTAGGGAAGGGCGTTTAACCTTTTGCTGCGGTTAAAGCTAACCATCTTCGGGCAAACGGGCCGTGGTGTGGCAGCCAGGCCACCAGTATACTAGTACACGGCAGGCCGAATTCTTACTCCGTGGTAAGCCTAGGCAGGCCTTTACCGCCGCTGGAGGTCCGTGTTCGAACGAGGGCTTTCCCGAAGATTAATGGGTGCAATGCAAGCGCTCGCTGACTTCATTTCCATGCAATTCTGAGGTGCACTACTTCGTCAACGAAGCGATCGAAACCAAAACCATGCCTCTCCTTTCCATGGCCAACCATGCCCCATAATGCCACGGTCGCCGTGTTTCGTGTAGGGATTTGGTTCTATAACCACCTCATAATTATATCTCGAGTTGTTTCAGTTTCGATAGTGTGATCATAAGAACGGACCGCTACAAAGCGGCTACCCATAAGCCCCTCGATTAATTTTATTTTAGATTAAAAGACTTTAGAGGCAAACTTGTGCCAAGAGACTGATTGAACCACACTCGGAAACAAACGCCTAAACAGCCGTTGTCGCTTATCCGTGCGTCTTGTTGTACTGACTTCTTGAATAGGAGTTACAAAGCATGATGTAAGGCGCAAAAAAAAAAAAAAAAAGCTCGAGGTACACCTAAGCCTTTTGTTATGAGTTGTGAATGCGGAAGTACGCAAGCCGCTCGTCCGCTCCCTTTGTCGTCTGCTGTGTACAAGCGCGCGCGCGCTTCGGGATTTCGGAGGCCATGGCGCAGCGGCCAATGGGAGCCCCGTCGACGCGCGCCAGCCAATGGAACCGAAGGCGATCACGGAAACTAGGAGCCGTTTTCGCGCTTCAAACTGATGACGTCAGCTCGCTCCATGAGACAGTTAATGATTAAAAAATACTGACACAAGGAACAAGACACGCACACAGGCGCCCGTGTGTGTGCCTTCTTCTTGTGCCCGTTTTTTTCCTTTTTTTTTCCGCCTTACACCATGCTTTATAACGTTCATCAACTATCCCAACTACAACTTCTTATATTAAACAGGAGCATATCGTATATCCTCCGTTTGGTAGTACCTTCATCCTCTTTCCTCCTCAGCCTCAAAAGGCCGCTATTAGTTTTGCACAGAAGCCATACACTGACGATGATGATAATGATCAAAGTTGCCAGATTGAATTTCGTAAAGGGTCTAATATAGTTGAACTAACTTGTTAGCAAGAGAGAATATCATTTTGTGCCGGAAGGCGCTATGACACCAGCCACCGATCCAAAAATTCCGCTCTCATCATCGACTCAGGGCACCGAACCGACAAGCCGATGAGGGAGACCGTGGGCAGCGTCTGCGACGTTGAGATGCTGATGGAGGCTTTCATCGGAGTGGACTGTGTCATCCACTGCGCGTCCCTCATTGACGTCCGCTTTTTCAAGGACGTCAAAGCTATGGAAGCGGTCAACGTGCAAGGTAAACAGTGCCTTTCTTTTCTTTTTTATCGTCCAATAAACTGATTTTACTAGCCAGTTTCGCTACGCCGCCGCTGCCGGCGTGCCTCGTGGGAACTGTAGTCTTTCTGCATGGGCGACATCCCCGCTGCGGGTCGGCACGAGCAGAGCACGAGACGACACGAGCTGACCAGTTTCACTATAGACATTTCCAATGTTTACAAAATCACAGTCCAGCGTGCGATCTTCACAGCCTAGCACGTGCGTGTTCGTCGCTTCGGAAAGCGAGCAAAGCACGCGCCATACGCACGAACGCTAAAAATGGCACCGGCCACAAGCTCGTTTTTGGAAAGGTCTATAGCCTGCCTCCTGTGAACTACAATTATTCCGTCGTCGCGCATGCGTGGAACGCTCGGTGAACTCGGTCTATTCTTTTTTTACACGCCGTCCATTCTAGTTTTGAGAGCAGAGAGCGAGGCAAATTAAGGCTATTTCACACACTTGTGCCTGCTTAGGACCGCAAGTTCAGTTCTTGTGAGATCTCAATTACGAAAAGAGAGCGCGTGAGAGCCTAGATTGCAAAGAAGGTCCCCCTCAAACCATGGCGATCGTTTGAAATATAACTCTAAGAACGGTTCCAGGCTCACCTCTAGATGGCACACGCTGGTGCCATCTATGAGGTGACCCTGGAACCGCACTTCACTAGAGCGAAGGTTTTGCAGTATTTACGAGATAAAATGTACACACAATCTATGAGGAGTGGTCGCTTATAAGCATGGAGGTAGGAAACTTCTGGAGGCGACATGACGCCACCAGAGGTGAAGCGGGGGGGGGGGGGGGGGACGGAGATTTCTGTCTTCCGTCTGGGAGGGATACGCCCCCGGCATTAACCAAAACCATAAGACGCTATTGGGTGGACTTGGGCACCCTTGGGTGCGTTGCCGCCGACAGCAAGCTCTGCTTCCGGCTTCACTTGGTGGGACCGCACTTGGCTCGAGCCGGTATGTCGCCATTCCTGCCTCCATGTTTACAACCTTGTCGAAAGATTTTTTTTACATTTTTTTTTAAGTTAAAAAAAAAAGAATGATGCGCAAAAAAAAAAAAAAAAAGGAATCATACGGAACTGCCAAGTGTTCTACCCGATAGATGGCGCCATTGTGCTATCTCCTAGTAAGAGGTCCCAAGGGGTTTATGACACACGGTCCCAAGCGGTCACTAGTGTGTAGACCAGCCTTAGAACGCGAGTATTTAGACAGCGTGACGACGGCCTTCCTTTCTGATACGGTAACAGCGGTTCACGCTGTACAAGCGAAATTTAGTACAATTATTAGCCTGGGGGTTTGTATCGTGCATTACGCTGAAGTAATCCCCGTCGGCACGCTGAACGATGTAAGAGGAATAAATTCAGGTTTTACGGCGGACCGCTGCATCGAAAATTAAAAACAAATAACCCAAACGCAATATAGTGCTCTAAATGTGCGTAACCATTAACCTCTCGTAGCAAACAGGGCGGACGGGAAGTTGCTAGTTGATTTTAAACATCTATAATTTTATTACGAATTACTACATTTACACAAAGAAAACGTGTTTTTTGCCCAGGTTCATGGTAATATTTCTGGTACGCCTAATTTTCACGTACGCACCGTAGAAGCGTCGCGGTATGTCATCGATTGTCCCGCGATAAAAAAGAAAAAAACCCGGGGAAGATTTCTTAATGCAGAAAAAATACGTTCCCCAAACATCCGAAACTCACCTAGCTGTGACTCATTTTGTTTTGCAATTTGGGTCGGGATGAAAATTCTAGTAATGTGTAGCCTGTCGACCGTGAACGCCGCGTCGCCATTACTGCGCAGGGACAAGAGATTTGCACATTTCAGACGTCAAGCTACCTGGGCGCTACCCTGAGAGGACAATTCGTCCGCCATTCTTTTCATTCATTCGGGTTATAGATGTTGTGCCACTAGAGTATTTTCCCAAACGCCATGGAACGTCAGAAAATAAAGCTTTTTTTGTTTAAATAAGTCAACGCTTAACAAAGTGCAGAAACGAAAGATCAGCTAGTTGCAGCCAACCCTGTATATGACCTATGAATAAAATTGCAGGAACATCTGGTTCAGCGAGAAGTTTAAATTGATTTAACGGGAGCTCCGACGGTTGGCTCTCCCGACATGATAGTTATAACCTCTAAAGTTCAAAATAGTTATTTATAAAAGGACAAATGAAGGTTATGCCAAATGCAACAATTACATTTTCCCGCTCGCTCTAGCGGGGTGACGTAAGACGTCGTATAGATGCTCTGCACCCGCGCAAGATCACATCCACTATTACTGACTTTCTCTCTGTCTTACCGAGCCACTGCAAGAGCCGCCAACGAATATTTAGTTCAACTGAGATGGCCTACCTCAGTTAGAGGGGCCCGGGTTCACTCCAATAGAACTAAAGATGGCAGCGTCCACCGCACGACGAACCTGATGGCGGACGCTGCCACCTCCCATGTCGTTGGCGCTGCCATGGCCAGCGCCAGCGAAAACACTTATTATTGCGTAAGCATAGTGGAGGTATCTAAAAAGTATCGCAGCAGCAAATCTTTTCGGAAGAGGTATAATTCGGGGCCGGAGCTGCCGCTACAACGATCACGGCAGGTCGGGGAAGCCAAAGCTCGGCGAGGGAAGCCCATAGAGTTATTATAATGTACGCTAGAGGTTCAACCGGCGCTAGTGTGCTGCTGTGAATTGAAGCAGACGGCAATCAGTCCGAAATTGACTTCCGGTGATGCATTTCTATGGGAAAAAGCGAGTGCATTTTCTCTCTGCGCTCGATTATAAGAGGAAATATCACGAATAATTCGTACGTACTGAGCACATTCGAACATTTCTCAGTTACACAGACGAAATAATTGGTCAGTTACCGCGTTTTTATTTGAAATTTGTGGCATGAAAAACGGTGCTAAAACCGCTTCGTACGTGTATTTATGTGCACTGTCGGACACTGTTAGCGCGAACACGGCGTCGGCGCTTTCCAGCATGGTTAATATACGTGCCAAACAAACGAAGGACACGTGGAAAACAAAGAGAGACGGCAAGAACTACGCAGTACCACTGGATAAGTACCTCCTGTGAATGCAGACGATCAAAATGAATTGAAAGCCACGTAATATAGTCAGATTTGCAATAAATAAGTACTGCTTAATTCTTTCTGCTCATGAATATGTGCGAAGATGCTTGTTCTGAGTTCAAATCATCACCCGCACGCTCCAAATGTTTGCAAAAAGGAAGACGCCAGAGAACAGGTGCCCGATTAAAACTGCCCGACATAGGAAATAATGAAAAGACACACCTTTCGTAACCCACATACTTTATTTTTTTAACATATCGTAAAGATGCACAACAGAGTCATTTTCATGTAGTGACAGAACGGGCATATTAGCAATATATAAGCGCCACCAGAATGCTAGCGAACCTTGAACGCACTCTACATTCCTTATGATTGTTATTTTGCTTAGAATCGTCGCTCACTTTTACATACCTGCCATGGAACGGAGGTTTGGGCCTGCAATTGTGCGAAGTCAAACATCGTTCAGTGGTAAAGAAAAATGTTCTAACTAAATCAATTACACTTTCACAATATCAATAAAGGTACATACTATCCGGTACAACCGATATAACAAAAGTTAGTCACGGTATGTTTCGGAGAAGAGACAAAATTCACGCGCGTTTTCCCATAGGAATGCACAGGAGCACCGCAAAAGTAGCCTGGTTGCTGTCTGCTTCAATTTGCCTCCCGGAAGTCGCATAGACACTAGCGCCAGTTGAACCTCTAGCGTACATTATAATAACTCTATGGGGAAGCCATTGTGATGTCGGTGCCGATTAGACTTTCGTTATGTATCTCATCCTTGAATTTGTGTGAAACGTTCTGATTCTTGTTTCTTTACTCGAAAAACAAAAAAATAAGTTAATTTTATTTTGTTTTAAACGTTTATAACCATACATGTACGTAACGCGTTACAAGTAACGAGTTACTTGTACCTAGTTACTATTTTCGGTAACGAGTAACGTATTTAGTTACTTTTTTAGAAAGGGAACGAGTAACGGTATTTAGTTACTTCGAAGGCCAAGTAACGAGTAACTGTATCTCGTTACTTTTGAGGAGTAACGTGTACAACACCGCTTAAGGGGGATTCAACCGCTCGTCACTCAATGGGCAAATTTCGCTACACAAACCTGAGTATCAGGAATGCACGATAGTATTAATTCTTTTGGGGGTTACTTATGATAACGCAATGAAGGTTGTACGGCCTTTGAATTTTTCTTTTAGAGCGCTGGAGATTTTTAATAAAATCCAGAAATATGACCGTTTTGACTGTTTTTAGCGCGTTTTGAGGCATTTTTGAAAATACAACTATTTAGAAGACAAACGTGACAAAACGCTTGGCCGTACGTACTAGGGGTGCCTCTAATCTTAATTTTAAGGCCATGACGAGGAATCGAAATATTGTTGTATTTGCATATTTGTGTAAATAAAATCACCCTGATAATTTTATTCCTAACTTGTTAAACGAGATGGCGACACTAGTACCAAATGTCTCAAATCGGAGATTTTCTTGCTGTTGCTGTTGTTGTTTTTCTCTCGAGCTCGAATTCGACCGCGATGTCTCGTTGCTCGTGGATCGGTAGCACGTGTAGCGAAAGCTCACGCTGTAAAGTTCACTGATCTTGCCGTTTCAATCTGGATGAGCATCGTACCTGCGTGCTGTCATGTATCAATTTTGCGTGATGCATGTTGAAGTCGCCAGACAGGCAGCGGTATACTGCACTGTCTTTTATCTCCAACGAAGACACCAGATGCCCTCAGAGCTGACTAACTTCCCGCTGTATAAACATAGACGCAACAGAATTACAATTGATGGCTCCGTTGGTCGACACTTTTTGAACATTGCAAAAAAGTGTAACTATAGTTACACTTTTTTGCAAGCAGGCCAGGAGTCTGCTGAGATCAGGCCAGGAGTCTGCTGATGACTCCTGGCCTTATCAGGCCAGGAATCATCAGCAGACTTCTGGCCTGATAAGGCTCTGAAGGCGATACTTTTGTTGATTCTATTTTTTTGTGTGTGCTATGTTAGCGCGCGTGGTCAAACGCTTGCATGCGCTACAAGCGTGGCTCGTAAGCGCCCTAAAATTGTGCGGGGTTGAACAGAGATATCCTAATTTGTAGGGTGCCTCAATGTCCTTCTGCTTATAGGTGATGCCACCCGTTGTAGTACCCGATGCCGTCAGCACGCGCCCACGGGTAAAATACAAATAAATCGACGAATCGATAAATCGAATCAAATAAATAAAGCACAGTCAGCGCCACAAACGCGTGCCGGGACACGCTCTTTCACGCGCTTCTGAACAAAAAAAAAATAAAAATAAAAGTGGGACAAAATGCCCAGATGTCTTCACCCTAAGCAAAGCGCACATGAAGGCACCCTACTAATATGTATTTGGAAATAAAAAAATAGATGAATGAGTTGCAAAGAAGGCTAAAATACTTATTCCGAACAACATTTATTTTTTGAAACATTATTTCAGATATTTTAATTCTCTGTATACCTTGTTTGGTGGCCAGTGGATATGAAAAACCACAAAAAAAAAAACATGATTTCTCTTATTTTGCACAATTACAATATATTTTCTTAACCAACAAACAGGTGCTTACTCTGAGATTCAAATTGAATTTTGACGTTAGCGTTTTGGCGCCCGAAACAATTCTTTTTGTACATTTAACACTTACCGTTTTGCAGATTACTAAGAAAACCAAACGAGCCATCAATAGGTAGAAAATACGTTTTTACCTAAGGTGAGGCGCACGTTTTCTTTTTTTTTTTTTTTCTCTTCACCTTTCTAGTTTTTAGGCAAAATCAAATGAACCTTTAAATAACTTTAGTGTCTTCGTAAGTAACATCGGGAGTTCACTATGCTATTGTCCGTTATGAACACCTCTTTCAACAGTGATCTATACTATGCCACGTTGGAATGAAGCGGTGCTACCTTACCTGTCTGGAAACAAATTAAGGTGTGTGTATATTTATACAGCCTAGAACATAGTCTGCCTCAACGGGCCACTTGTCTCCCAGCTGTAGGTGCGCAATTTAGCCAGTGCAGTACAACCGGTAGCTTGGGGTCTTTAACGTGCATCACGCAATAGTGATACATAACCGCACTCCGGCACCATGCTCATCCAGATCGAAACGAGCAGGGGTGGGGATTGAGCCAATACCACCTAGAATACAAGGCCTGCGCATGACGTTTCGTTAGTAGATCCCCGACCCGCCCCAAGCGGCAAACAGGCTGAAGCTTGACGAGAGTATGGGCCGCGTCGCAACTACGTCGACTACGTCGCATTCACCTGCGGCCACAGCTGTGTGCGTGACTGCTGAGCGCGAGCTGATTGCGAGCTTCCAGTTCATTTGCAACGCGCACGTGAACACTCCCTCGGCCACAAGCGCGAGCTAGCACGCGCTCCTTGCTTTGAGACGAGCATTTCTGGCGCGCGCGCTCGTTCTGCGGAAGAACGCTTCAAAGCAGCGACCCGGAGCACCCGGAGTATAAACAGCGCCCTCGAAAATGGCGTCCAGTGCCAGCGTCCAGCGTCAAGCGAAGGGCTTTGCAGCCCTTCGCACAGCAGTAAGGCATTTTCACTCATGCATTTGACGCTCCACGTGAACGTCTAACTTCATCGTATGCTATAGCAACAGACAGTCGGCGTGAGCATCTGTTTCATTATCTGCTACACAAACCACTGAAGCAGGCGATGGAGCAGACGATGTCGCAGATGATGTAGCAGACGACGGTGCTCATCCGGACTACCTAGGGGGCGCTGAGGGGATCTACTAGTGATGACGTTTAGAGGGGGAAACGCGCAGGCCTTGTGTTCTAGGTGGTATTGATTGAGCCTAGAGCCACTAAATAAGCTGCGCTTAGAGTATCGGCACTCCGTTCCCCGGCATTGTTGTAGGCGCCGCCATTTTGGCTCGTATGCAGAACAGACGCAACTGCCGATCGTCATGATTCAAAAGTGCGACTTCCTCAGCATTAGATTCGGTGTTAGGAAGGTCATGTAATATTGCTTTGTTCTATCGCGAACGGTTTAAACATTTGTGGAGGGCGGAAAAGCATTTCCTGTGATTTCAGATAGAGCTTCAGATAACTGGCAACCATGATTTTAAGACACAATATGGCCAAGTGTCGTTACTCTGAAGCGTAGCTTATTTAGTGGCACTAATTGAGCCCAGTATCTCCGGGTTATACAGCGCAAGCTTTTGCTCCACGTGCTCCGAGCCGAGCTCACTCGGCCACCGATCTATTTTTTTTTTATTGCACTTGGCCACCGATTCCTCTTTATCTGTCTGGACTAGGGTGCCTTCATCTCTGGCCTTCATGTGCGCTTTGCTTAGGGTGGTGGCATCTCGCCATTTTGTCCCACAAATTTATTTTTATTTTTTGTTCAGAAGCGCGTGAAAGAGCGTGTTCCTGCACGCGTTTGTAGCGCTGACTGTGGTATGGCGACATTTTGTTTTCGTCGATATCTTTGTATTTTTCCCGTGAGCTCGTGCTGTCGGCATCGGGTACTACCACCGTGGGTACTACAAAGGGTGGCATCACCCTAAACAGAACGACATTGAGGCACCCTCTAAATCCCTTCAATGTGTTTGCGTTTGTCTTGCAAGTGGTGTCAAACGTGCCAGTGCATGAGGCCCCTGTCTCGAGCGGCCCTTGGAAGCAGTTGTCGGCGCAGTACTGAAATGAGCGGCCCTTGGAAGCGAATGGCAGCGGAGCACCCGCTCCTCGCATGTGTCTTGCGCGTTTCCACAACAATGTTTGGCGGTGCTTGTAAGCGCGAATTTTATCAAATGAATTTAGTCTGCACTTGCCGGCAGCGCCTTCAACTTATGGAATTTACGAGGAAAACTCGAGTGCAACATGGCTTTGTGTATTTGAGTGGTTCATTTTCGCTGACAGGCAGACAGACGGAAAGTCTCCTTTCTTGCCATACCCGTTGCCAATCTTGTCAGCTGCTGTGCACTTGGCGCGCGATTGTGGACGGACGAGTAGTAGAGCCGCGCCACTTGCTTGGACAGAGAACTCCTTGGTACAGTTCATGGGTAGGAAACGGTTGCTTCTTGTTGCTTTTGACTTGACGCGCAGAAGTGTGGACCTCGCCGCGCAGAACTGTGGACCTTGCCACTAAATGAGCTATGCTTAGGGTCGGCACTCTGTTCCCCAATATTGCTGTGGGCGCCGCCATCTTGGTGCTTGTACAGAGCAAACGCAACTGCCGATCGTCATGATTGAAAAGTGCGACTTCCTCGGCTTTTCATTCGGTGTTAGGAAGCTCATGTAATATTGCTTTGCTCTGTCGCGAGCTGTTTCAACATTTGTGGAGGACGTAAAAGCGTTTCCTGTGATTTCAGATACATTTTCAGATAACTGATAGCCATGATTTTAAGCCACAATATGGACAAGTGTCGTTACCCTGAAGCGTAGCTTATTTAGTGGCTGGCACTAGGGAAGATCATGGCGGAACAGCGCAGCACTGAGCTAGATTTCAGACTCCATGTTGTTCTATATATAGTGGCACTAAATAAGCTACGCTTCAGAGTAACGACACTTGTTCATATTGTGGCTTCAAATCATGGTTGCCAGTTATCTGAAGATTTATCTGAAATCACAGGAAACACTTTTCCGTCCTCCACAAATGTTTGAACAGTTCGCGACAGAGCAAAGCAATATTATATGAGCCTCCTAACACCGAATCTAATGCTGAGGAAGTCGCACTTTTGAATCATGACGATCGGCACTTGCGTCTACTCTGCACAAGCCCCAAAATGTCGACGCCACAACTTGGGGAACAGAGTGCCGATACTCTAAGCGCAGCTCATTTAGTGGCTCTAGTTCTTCCCAGAAGTGGCGCGCGGCACGTGTCTCGAGCATTTCCACAAACATTATTGGCGCCACTTTTCCCAGGATAGACGGGCTTTACTCCACACAACCTGGGAGCGGGTATGCAAACCAGTATTCAGACGAAGATCAGGCCGATATAGGACATACGAACTGCAAAACTGCCATTTTATTTCTTTTTTGTTTTCTAGCTTTAAATTAAGCTCTAAAATAATATATATATATATACATATATATATATATATATATATATATATATATATATATATATATATACAACGGGCATGGTGGCGGGAGGCCGAAGGCGTGGGTATAACCGGTAAGAAAAAACCCTTGGTGAAAACAGCAACAACGGACGATTTAATCTTCGACGTTTCGGCCGGAGTCCGGCCTTCGATATGTTTTTTTCTTTTTTTTTCTAAAACAACATTTGCGTGTTAAATGTGGTTGTCTAAACGGCCGCAACGCCGCACCTTGTGCTTTCGATAATTTCGAACGTGGATGGAACTTCGAATTCATTCGGAAATCAGAGCTATTCTACGTTTTGTAAGCCACTGTAATCTACGTATGTACTGGCTCGTATCTCGCGCCGCCTGTTGGCCGCTTCCTGCAGCCGCGGACGCAGAGCGAAGAAGATCTAGCTCGAGATCGGCGGCGAACAGCCCGTGGCCCGAGCCCACTTAGAGCGCCCGACCTGCATGCGCAGCGGTGAACATGCAACTCGTTTGTTCCGGAAAAATTCTGCGCCATCTATGAGGAAATTGGTACAAATAAATAGCGGTTGAATCCCCCTTAAACGGCCTTGTTTTTATTCTAACCTGAGTATGCGTCTATTGTGACAAAGGCAGATGGGCAACCCGAAAAACAACTAACCAGTATGACAGTACAGCAACGCATATCGCTGAACACGTCAGTCGAACGGTTCGACTGACGTGTCCAGCGATAAACGTTGCTGTACTGAACTCTACAGCTGGGAATGTCCTTCACCCAGCGAGCACAATCAGGTTCGTTGGTTGAACCTTCTAGAAACGGGTACGGACCGAATGTAAACCCGGAGGTTGCAAACACGGGGAGGCACATAACCCATTACCCGCTGTCCTCAATGAAGGCGCAGTTCTCGAAGATTCACCAGCTCTTCCTGAAGCACAACACTGCCGTTCCTTCGAGCGCGTCGGTAGAACGACTCTTCAGCGTCGCCGGAGATGTATTTTCAAGGAAGCGGGGAAACATAACTGATGAAAACTTCTACAGGCAGCTGCTGCTGAAGGGCAATGACTACTAAAAAGAAAACAATAAACCATGAAACAAAAACAGTTGTGTATTTGGTCGTCAAAGTAACGGGGAAAGTAACTCGTTACTTTTGAGGTAACTCACGGGTTCCTTTTGAGAATCGGTAACGAGTAACGTATTTAGTTACTTTATGAGCGAGTAACGAGTAACGGTATTTAGTTACTTTTTTTGGGTAACGTGTACATGTCTGTTTATAACGAATGAAAAGTGTGCATATCATTCATTCGCATCACCTTTCAAGACGAAGAAAATTTGACATCAGTTTTGGTTTCGCTTCGGTTTCAACTGTGTCCCTTGACGCGCATCTCAACTGGGGTTGAGATGCGCCCCCAACCATGAATGTGTAAATGTGGTGTAAATGTGGTTGACGAGCAGGGAAGCACAAGCTTCCCTGCTCGTCAACCATATTTACACCAAAGGTCGTCGCACAAGCTCTACAGTGTGAGAAATTGCGTAAAAATATGGCATGACTGCGACTTTTTTCGATGTCTCTTCTCTTTTTCTTTTGCCCTGCTCATTGTAGTCACGTGCCTCCTAATCAAATCTTCTTCGTATCCCGCGCTACTCAGCCTCTCACACTGCCTTTTCACTGCTTTCGCTATGAAATGTACACAAGACCTATTTAAATAATTAGTAATCAATGAATTAACAACACCCGCTTTTACAGTATTAGACTGGCAGCTCTTTTTTGAAAGTATCGGTTTTGTATTAGCTTTTCCGCATTCCCAGCATAATGATTCGGCCATATGAATTTGTATATCCAAGAACTAAAACCAGTTGTTCTTTGGCTGCTCCACCGTGAACTTCAGCTCAGGAGCTGATCACCTTATTAACATTATTAGCTTTCCCGCCATTCCAGTCTGAAAAGCCTACACAACTATATCGTCGACTTTTCTTCTGACTACACAACTGTCCGAGGGGATTTTTTTCATACCATCAATCACGGCAGAGTAAAGAAAGTTTAGATAAATCTCCGCCAGCACTGGTGCCACAAAAGGACCTACGCAGACCCCTTTTTTTTCACATATTTGTTTTTCTTGACACACCACCTCAGTTGAAGGAACATAAAGATCCAAAACCACCAGAAAACAGTCTACGAAGAATCTTGAACCTGATTGTAGTTTCACTAAATTAAGCTCTAGCACAACTTTCACTCTCTTGATTAGTCTGTTCTTTTCCAAAGAATAGTGCAAGTCCTTCATATCCGTAGAAAAAAACCGAACACTTCTTGCCATGTTGAGAGCTCTGGTGTACCTAGTGTAACTGAAAGTTGAGAGCGATAGTTTAACTGGGGTATAAGAGGAAACAAAAACTGAAGGTCCTTTATTGCGGCGCCCATGCACCGCTGCAGAAAATCGTCTATAACGTGCTGTACTCGGGGGAAACCTTCTCTTGACAACGCAATCAAAGGTGCGGGCACGCGTGCCCCGTCCGATTTTGAGCGCTGATTCTGATTAAAGCTGTGCGCACGCTCTTCGCCTCTCCTCGGAGATGCCAGGCAGCATTTCGCGCATCTTTGTTCTCGTTTTTCTGGCTTCCCCAGTATTACCTTCACGCCCTTAGACATCTAGTAAACCGTTAGGAACAAGTTGTACTCCCCCCCCCCCCCCTATATTACATTTTCCGTCACACTGTCAGTTTAACTACTGAAGGCTCTCTGTTACAAAAACTTTGGAGCCCTTCCACTCTGTAAAGGTGGTTGATGAGCGAAGCTGTAGAGCAACACCGCAAATGATTCACCAAGAGACACACAAAAGCACTTCACCAAATGTTTATTTACAGTATATATACATGATTGTGAACCGGTAGTGATGATAGCTTCGTGATCACTATGATATTCACTTATGGGTTCAATTACAACCTTGGTGAGATTCTTTGCTAAAGTTAAATCTATGCATGACCGATGGCGCTCGTTATAGGCTCGTTAATCATCGGGAGTCATAACTGTACGAGTCCTTCCCATAGCAACTGCAGAACACAATGGAATTCCCTGATCGGCAGCTGCTTCTTTTATATATGTAAAGGCGTGACGTCACCTGACACGAACGGGAGAACGCCTATTGTTCTCGGATGTGCCTCCATTATCACACGTTTCGACGTCTTTCCTTGTCGAAGTGCATATCGAGGTGACGAGGTGTATATGACTTTCCATACATTTGAGTTCTTTTACATGCAATTTCGGACTTCTGTTTTCACAAACGGATGCCAAAAATGATAATAATAATAATCGGGGTTGTGTGGATATTTATACAGTGAGTAGTTGGACTGCCATTTTTTTAAAGTTGCGACGAGTCACTCGCTGTAGATGAGCAATTTAGCCAGTGCAGTACAACCGCTAGCCTGGGGTCGTTAACGTGCATCACGCAGTAGTGATACACGACCGCACGCCGGTACGATGCTCATCCAGATCGAAACGGGCAGGGGTGGGGATCGAACCCAGGACCCTTGCCAAAATGCATGGAAACCTAGCCATATACAGCTTCGGTGTAAAAAAAAAAAAAAGAAGAAGAAACGGTCATGACTAAATAATATTACGATAACAAATATTGTGATTTTAAATTTTTCGAATAGAACTTTTCAGTAGACATCTACCTA
Source organism: Ixodes persulcatus (assembly GCA_013358835.2). NCBI lineage: Eukaryota > Metazoa > Arthropoda > Arachnida > Ixodida > Ixodidae > Ixodes > Ixodes persulcatus. The sequence continues at coordinate 185,355 of JABSTQ010010275.1, forward strand.
GTCAGGTATTACTAAAATGGAGCAAAAAAAACCCAAAAAACTACCAATCTGAAATTTTAAAAACTCAATGTTTCAAGCAACGTTATTGGAGTAAGCTCAGTTTCACAGCTCCGCTTGCGACGTGGGCTCAGTGGTGGTCATTAGAACTAGCAGTGCTGCAGTCGAGTCTGACTTCCGGATTGTCTAGCCCGCCAAGTTTGAATAGCAATACTTGAGTTTGGGCGACTTGGTGATTCATACTAACACTTCACAGCGGAAGAAAACAGACGCACACAAAAATAAATTTGAAACACTCAAAGAAAAAACGCTTACACTGCGATGACTCTGAACTCTGTGGTGTATTACACTTCATCCTCATCATCTTTTTTTGCTATTATACACATTAAAGTAAAAAAAATGAAAAAGAAAATGAAAAGGAAGCTCTCAATGCGGTGGTATACTCTGTTTCACCTTATGATGTACCGCAGGAAAGGCTACAAGCGCGAGCTTCTTGCTCTAGGGCACATCTTGGCGGCACAAGCTTTCGTGCATTAGGGGCAGCTGCCAATTCTATGAGCTCGCGCTTCTAACTTTCGCTGCGGTGCAACATAAGGTGAAACGGAGTATAGCAGATTACGTGCGAGACAAGGAGGTAAGATTTGAATGAGGGGATCGGTGGCCGAGTGGGCTAGCGCACACTAGAGTTCCTGTATAGGCTCCCTACGGGAGCCAGAGTTGCGCGTTTGATTCCAAGTGCCGCGTGCCGCCCTCGCCGCTATTCGCCGAGATCCGATCACGTGAGGAGCCGTATCAAGTGTCGTGCAGCAAAGTAGACGTTGCACGCGCCCCAGCGTACGTTCCCCGGCTTTTGAGCGCGCCGCGCGCCTTGAACGCGTGGCGCTGCTATTCGCCGAATTTAGTCACGTGAGGAGCTGAATCCACATGCCATGCATGAACGCGCAACTCTGGCTCCCGTAGGGAGCCTATACAGGAACTCTAGCGCACACCAGCTCGGAGCACGTGGAGCGAAAGCTCGCGCTGCAGAACCCAGGATACTGGATTAAATCCCCGCCCCTGCCCGTTTCGATCTGGATGAGAATCGTACCGGCGTGCGGTCGTGTATCACTACTGCGTGATGCACGTTAAAGACCCAGGCTAGCGGTTGTACTGCACTGGCTAAATTGCTCATCTACAGCTGGGAGACTTGTCGCCCTTGGAGGCAGACCAAGTTCTAGGCTGTATAAACATACACACAACCCAATTTTTAGATTTGACTGCAGCGTCCTTAGTTCTCGTGACCGCCACCTGGGCCACTCGCCTCCTTAGGCAAGAATAGGAAGCTGCGAAACTGAGCTTGCTCCAGTAACGTTGGTTTCAAGTACAGTGCTCTAGAGGATGTAGTGGCAAGAGCGGCGCCCGCTTGCAATGGGCCGCGTGAAGACGGTCAACGTAGATGCCGCGAGTGCGCTGGAGTTCTGAGCCCTAGTAGAATTTGTGGCAGATGGCAGATGTGCGATGAGCGAAGAAGACGACGAAGCTGAGGCGGTACACTTCTCCCGAACGTAGCACCGTAGCACTTTTCTTTGTGGCGTAGTGGTGGGGAGTCTTCCCCGTTCCGTTGCCGTCTCGGTCATAAATGCAAGGAAAAAGACGGACACACACACTGCTTCGCGCCGGGATGCAAGTCGGGCTACGCGGTCAACAAGGGCAGCCGGAGCACCAGCGATCGTAAGCCGTCGCTGTTTCGTGCGCCAAAGGAGCAGTCACGCAGACTACACTGGGAAAAAATCTTAATCGAGAAGATAAACGCCTCGCCGAGACATCAGCGGTGTGCGAGAGAAAATTTGAACCGCGCCTTATCCTTCGGGACTATGTGCACATTGTCAATGGCGAAGAGGTTTCGATTCTATGCCGCAATATATTATGCCTATTTCGTAGTTTTTTGCGTAGCACGTTGCAGGATATCTGTCATGTGTTCGCTGTGTATGTCGATGAAGCGTATTACCACTTTTGAGAAGTCATAATGCAGTGAGTTGAGAATAATTTTTTTTTCATATTAGGGGTTCTTGAAGTTTGTGTTCGTATTGTATTTAATGCTTCATGTATACTCCCAATCGAAGTAGTTTTTCTTCATAGACTGCCTTCCACGAAAGACAATTTGCTATATGTTCGCGAGTTGCAGTGGCACCTTGGCCGTTCCCAAACGCGCTCGGCCTTGCACCTTACACAACGCTGGTCCCCGCATCAGCAACATGATGACAAAAAAAAAAAAAATACACAAGTTTATTGTTCCTCTCACCATTAGAGAAGTGAGAGATTTATTGAGATTTATTTGTCTATTTTTCCTTGTTTTATCAGTATCGCGTGTTTTCTTTCGCAGCTATTAAGCGTGCAGCCCAAGTGATAGCGTTGCTGAACGACCTGTTAGAGGATAGCTAGCACACACTCTACAGGCATTAGTCCAAAGAAAAACCTACAATTTTTCACATTATCAATTGTTCTGCGTCGCGAAAAGCTCCAGTCAAACCACAGTAGTACAAGACGAGCAGCGCCTACGACAAAGCTGACGGGGGCCCGTTCCTAGGGCTCAGAACAGCAGCGCTACGGTGTCGTCTACGCGCAAAATCTTCACGCGGCGGCCGCCGCTTTTGCCACTACAACTCTCTAGAACACTGTAGTTTCAAGGCCTGCACTGCCTGTTGATGTCCTTTGTCGTCGTCTTCCAAACTGCCTTGGTGTAGTCCTTTTCCAAGTGCGGGTTGTTAGTTCAGATTTGCTTCTCAAAGTGTTGAACCAATTTTGAGCAAAATCAGTAACTATCAAGATTCCACCAAAACTCGTAGATTAAGGAAATATATCAGGGACTAGGAACCTTTTCTTTATGAACGCCGCTAGGCGGTGCTCCCGTCTTTGAAGTCCCAGCGAACTTCCGGTTTATAAAAAGAATGAACAAAGCCTACCTTAACACCGCTTGCTTCGAACGTCGATGAAACATTGAACCACAATTCTCAAGGCGAACACCAAAAAAAAAAAATAACAAGAAGCGCGAGATCTGTTAAAATTTTTCGAATATTCTTGTATACCAACTTGCCTCCTCCAAGACGTTAAGTTGTCCAGACGAGGGCCCTCGTTAAATCTTCAACTTGGTTGTTACTGTAGCATTTATGCTTTCTAGAACTGTTGACTTAAGCAAGCTCAACAGGCTTGCAAAGACGGAGCGAACGGAAGTCGCTTGGGACGCAAGCGACTTCCGGTCGCTCCGTGAAGGGTCTATATGCAGAGAGGAAGTCGCTTGCTTCATGCACAGGGGTTGCAGCGACGTCAGAATGACGCCGAGTTCTCATTAGCTCTGACTGGAAGGATAGTGGGTAGACCTCAAAGCAAGCTGCCTTGAGGTCTACCCACTATCTTACAATCAGAGCCAATCAGAGCTCGGCATTTTGACGTCCCCACAGCCCCTCCAAAAGAAGCAGACAAACTTGCGCTCCGCGTACTCGTATTCGCTCCAAGGAACGCAGTAAAAAGAGTCGGGCTCCTCGCGGAACGTTACGAATTTTTTCCCTTCCTTTGTTGGCACATCTAAAGGGGGGTCCAATTTAAACACATCTCTTGGTGTATCTTATTCAAAAGTCAAGAGTATTGTTTCTTCCTTCGAGAACCAAACCTTGTAAGAACTACTTTGCGCATCGCATGAATAATGCGCGAAACGTCTTCTTTTTTTTCTTTTTCGTCTTAACGTGAGCACAAGTGTACGAATAAAAAGACGTCATCGCGACTTCCGCTTCTGGACGCAGGTACTCAGAACGTGATCGAAGCCTGCATCCTGCAGAAGGTACCGTACCTGGTGTTCACGGGAAGCGTAACCGCCGAAGGCGCGTGCAGCACGGGAGCCGCCGCTGCCGACCACTGCTACCCGGGTCCGTACCCCAAAACAAAGCTCATGGCAGAGAAGCTCGTACTGGCAGCCAACGGACGTTGCCTGGCCGACGGTAAGGACCTGAACACGGGAAGGGAATCCTAGCTGTAACGGCTTGCATTGAATCCCCTGACCTGTCACCGACTTTAGGTGGCGCAAAACGCCGCCCGATTGAAAGGGTCTTTTACACGTTACTCAAAAAAGTAATCGATCGCAGTTTCAATTACCCTCGGTTGAAAAGTATTTATATTAGATTACTTGATTACTCGAGAAGAAAAGTAATTGGTCGTTACTTGAAAAGGTAAGCCTTACTTTTTCCGATTTATTTATTTATTTATTTATTCAGGTTACCTCGCAGCGCCTAACTAAGGCATTATTGCGAGGGAGGGATACACATACATGAGCAAATGTACAAAAGCACAGGGCACGATAACATGAGCGCGCAGAACAGATTTGTAGTATTTACATGGTACTCAGTTGAACAGTGGCATGGGCATGAGAACGCACGAATCAGTTGAGGAAGTCAGCATTTAAGATACTATCGAAGAACAAAGTTGTAGATGTGATGTTGATTGTATCTTCCGGTAGAGAGTTCCAGTCGGTTGTTGTAGAGGGACAAAAAAAGAAGTTTTAAATACATCCGTCCTACAGTGGTACTCTCTCACTTTTTTTGAGTGATCTCTTCCTGATGTGAAGTGGGGAGGCAGCATGTAGTTAGCTTTATTTATGCCGAGGTAATTATGAAATATGCTATGATACAACTTTAAGCGCATACACTTCCTCCTTCTGTGGACCAATGAGACGAAATGCAGTTCTCTTTTTAGCTGACTAATACTTGATCTAAAATTTTAATTACTTGCTATCAACCTAGCTGCTCTATTTTGTACTTTCTCCAGTTGGTTCACAAGGTAGGCCTGGCTGGGGTCCCGAGAAACATATGCGTATTCTAAGATAGGTCTAATATATGTAACATATAATGTGCTTTTAATGTTCATAGGGCAGTCTCTGAAGTTTCTTTTAATAAAGTTAAGCATCCGAGTTGCTTTTGCAGTTATGTGGTCCACGTGTTTTGTCCAGGTAAGGTTTTCTGAAAGATATACACCAAGGTATTTTACATCTGATACTGTCGCCAAAGAATTTCCACTGATATCATATGTAAATAAGATAGGCCTGCGCTTACGCGTAAAACGTACGCGATTACATTTATTTAAGTTTAACGTCATGCCCCATGTGTCACACCAGGATGAGATACGGCGGATATCACCTTGTAGTGCCCAACAGTCGGCAATTTCCTGAACTTCAGAATAGAGTACACAGTCATCCGCGTAGAGCCTTCCTTATCTTTGATTTCAGTGACTGGGTAATATCATTGATAAAAATCAAAAATAAAAGCGATCCCAATACTGACCCTTGTGGGACTCAGGATGTGACCGGTACGTGGGTTGAGTGCTTGCCTTTGATTAAAACGGATTGTTTTCTCTGGTGTAGATAGTCGGTCAGCCATGCGATAATGTTAGTCGGTAAGTTTAATGTTAAAAGTTTATGGATGATAAGGGCATGAGGCACTGTATCAAACGCTTTCTGAAAATCAAGAAATATGCAATCTACTTGAAGTCTGTTGCCAAATGAATATGCAAGATCGTGATAAAACTCAATCAGCTGCGTTTCACAAGAAATTCCTTTTCTAAAGCCGTGTTGCGAGGGAGTGAGATAGCTATTTTTGTTTAGATGACTGAAAACATTGCTGTAGATTATAAGTTCCATTAGTTTAGAACAGGTGCACAAAAGCGAAATTGGTCTGTAATTTTGAACAACATTTTTTGGATCCATCCTTCGGAACAACATTTGCCGTTTTCCACTTGCTCGGGAGCTTTGCACTGGAAAGCGACTTTTTGAAAAGGATTTCTAAATATGATGAGATGATCCCGGAACATTCAGTTAGAACACGATTCGGTATACCATCGGGACCGCCTGCTTTGTCTGTTTTTAGTTCATTTACCATTTTTAAGATACCGGCGTAAGAAATTTCAATTTCATCCATTCTGTTTAGGGAGAGATCATAAGAGACCGGATACTCATTAGAAACCTGCGGGCGAAAATACCGATTGAAAGTAATTATTAAAGAGTGTCGCTTTCTCTTCTTCTTCTGTAACAGCTTGACCACTGTCATTAATCGGGGGGATTCGAGAGCTACTTTGTTTTTTGACTTTACATATTTCCAAAACTCCTTTGGGTTACTTCTCAGTTTATCGCTTAAAGACGCATGAAATCTGAGTTTGCATTCAGCCGGCATAGATTTGAATTGTTTACTTACAATGTTTAACTGTGAAAGAGAAGAGTTATCGTTGTTTTTGCGGTGTCTCAAATATGCTCGCCTTTTTCTTTTGTGCAAGGAGCGTAGTTCCTTGCATGAAGGCACACTACAGCTATCATAGAAGAATTGATAGTTGGGCGCGTTGGTGGGAATTCATCGTAGGAAACAGCGCGAAAAACAGACGACGACGAAGAAGAAGCACGCGTAACGAGCGCAGCGCTCGTCACGTTTGTTTCTTCGTCGTCGTCTGTTTTGCGCGCTGTTTCCTACGCTCCTACGCTCTTATCAGTTTCGGTTTGGACTCACGATGGGTGGACCGCGCGCCCTTTCGGGAAAGGAGACAGGCTGCGGAAGGAGCGGCGACGTACGCAGCAGCGCGAATGGGTCCGCAACCACCGCAAAGCCGCTGTCGCCTCGACTTCCACTGCGTCCAGCGCTTCAGATTCCCTTGCCAAAGAAGAGCAAATCGCTCGCCTGGAAAGCCGCCGCCGAGAACAGAACCAGCGATGTAAAGGGCGCCGGTGGGCCAAGGCCACGGACGACAATCGTGCCACGTAGGCGAAGCGCAAGCGCGAGGCCCGGCGACGACTGCACTGCACGCCGGCTGAACAGTTCCCGGGCCTGCTAACACTGAGGTTCGGGCGAGTTGGTTGCTCATGTTCTACAGGGGGAACAGCGCACCAGCAAAACAGCCACTCGAGTCAACACACATACAAAAGAAAGAGACACTTACACAGCGCTGTGTAAGTGTCTCTTTCTTTTGTATGTGTGTTGACTCGAGTGAGTGTATTGCTGGTGCGCTGTTCCCCCTGTAGTTCCCGGGCGCGACGGCGAGGTTCCGGAGGGAGTTCGTGGATTACCTGTTTGGCGTCACATGCGCCGTGTGCGACCGAATCTGGTTCGCCGGAGACATATCCACGATCGGCGGCGTGTCGGACGAGAAGAAGCGGGAAACGGGCGCGTGCGCGTTGCGGCAGTGTATCGAGTACAACTCCGCTGGTCTTCCTTCTTCACGAGAGTGGAAAGGCTGAACTTTTTTTTTTACAGAGCGTGTTGGGGAGGTTTCATTTAAGCACGAAAGAATAAACAAATAGGAAGGAGCACAGAACGCGACATCTTTCAACTAGCAGCGAACAAGAATGAAACAGAGCCACCCCCAAAAGGGGCCACCAAAATTCTGGAAAGAAAAAGATAAGATATTGTTGAAGGAAAGGGAAATGAAAGATGGGAAAAGGTATATAATAAAAAATATATAAAATATATAAACTTTGTGTATGGAAAAGGAGATAAAAAGCTTAAAAAAATGAAAGCCGTTTACAACTCCCTGTAACGCCGAATTAGAGCGCAGCTCTTGAGGAGGGGGGGAAGGCGCGGAGGGGGGGGGGGTCACGTGACCTGGGGGGGAGGGTCACGTGACCAGGGGGGCCACGTGACCTGGGGGCCACGTGACCTGGGGGTCACGTGACCGGGGGTTCACGTGACCTTGGGGGGGTCACGTGACCTTGGGGAGGGTCACGTGACCTTGGGGAGGGTCACGTGACCTTGCGGTTACGCCGACGGCGACGCCGACGCCGCTCAAGCCGGAAACGGGCGCCTAAGAGCTGCGCTCTAAAACACAGTACTACGTCTGTGTGCGAAGCAGTCTGGATGGTTCAGGTTTAAGGAATGCAACAGCTGCCTACGTCAGTGAGTGTGATGGAGCAGAGATATTGTTGCATATTGCACCCATAACAAATGACTAAATAATTTCCCTCCCAAATCTATTCTTGTGCCCCCCCCCCTGCGATACCAGAATTCAAGGGAATAAATTTCCTTGAATTCTGGTATCCATCGGAAGCCTTTGAAGCCTCCAGGTTATGCAGGTTATGTTTCCCGAGTCTGTCGTTGACACATCGGCCTGTTTGACCAATGTACTGGCTCCCGCAGCTCAGGGGGATCGAGCAGATCTTCTTATCTTCACACGTAACAAACTTGATGGCGGGTGGGACCCTGTACCCTTTTGGAACGCCGCTCATATTGACCCTATGGCACATGTTTGAGTCGCATGAGGCAGGAAAAGACAGCAGCGGTGCCGAACTTAGCAGCGAGAGATCTTAAACGGTGAGGCAGAGCGCATAGGGGAATCACTACAAAAGGGCGCTTCTGTTTCGGAAGGAGCCGCTGAAGTTCTGAAGGTGTGATCTATCATGTGATAGTGAACGATTTTATGAACGCCACTTGTTCTAGGTTTCTTCTGGCACCCGAGTTTTTAGTCGGTGTTTTTAGCTTACCCCTTATTGATTGGTTGAGAAAAGTTTGTACTAGTTTGTGCATCTTTTCCCATTATCATGGTTCTTTTAATTGTTTCCAGCGATTTTTCTTTTACAGAAGTTGTTACCGAAGTTACCCGGATTATAGGTTCAGATGCCAATGTGCTAGATCTCATATTTACCACTGACTCGAATCTTGCCTCCTCCATAGCCTATTTACCAGTTATCAGTGATCATTTTACTTTGCAGTTCAATTTGTACACTTCAGCGTGCACTTTCTAAAAAGCCGCAAAACATTTTCTGGACTACAGTAAAGCAAACTTTGAAGCGATAAATAATGAGTTATCTGGCTTCCTCGATGAGTATCTGCTTGTTTTTTCAGAACGTTCTGTTGAAAACAACTGGAATTTCTTTAAGCGCGAGATACACTTTCTAATTACCTTATTCATTCCACGCAGCACTACAGTTCTTAACATGTCGTCTCCGTGATTTAATGTCCCACTTATACGTGTTTCTAACAACAAGACAGGTCTTTTCCGTGCTGCGAAATTATCTGGTTATCATGAGCGTTGCGAGGCTTATAAAACAGCCGCCATTGTCTATGATGCAGCCATCGACGAGGCCAAGCTGTTCTTGTTTTAATGCTGCCCTAGATTTTATGCTAATAGTGCTAAGAAATTTTGGAATGTGGTAAACAGGTAAAAAAAACTGATCTTACGCTTACTGGAGTTGATGGTGACGACATTCCAAGAAACCGATGTGCCTTTCTTGTAAATAACACATTTGTTAAGGCGTTCTCTAGTGACGTTAGTTAATGTTTTGCAACGTATTTTTCCCCACGTATCCGCTAATATTGTATTATGTAGGAATCATTAACTTATTCATAATTTTAAAATACCTAGCTCTTGTGGTGTTGACAATATTACCTCTAAATCTCTAAATCATACTAAAACTTACATCCCCCGTTTTCTTTCTAAGATTTTTAAAAAAAATCACATAATTTTGGTGTCGAACCAAAGGATTGGAAAATAGGGAAGGTGGTTCTGCTACAGAAATTGGGTAGCAAACACAGTCCCCTTAACTATCGACCCATTTCTTTAACCCGCACGCCTTGTAAACTCTTAGAGCAGATAATTTACTTTCATCTCGTTAATTTTTTTAGATTCTAATTTTTCATTTCCAATTTCACAGCATGGTTTTCGCCAATCACTGTCCTGCGAGACTCAACTTCTAACTTTCCATGATGTCCTACTTTTTATTCTTGGGCGTGGATTTGGGGTTGACTGCGTCTTCCTTGAGTTTTGCAAAGCGTTCGACAAAGTTTCTCACAAACTCCTACTTTTTAAACTTAGTAAACTTAAAATAGACCCCAATGTTTTGTAATGGATTAAATGTTTTCTATCTGATCGTTCGCAGTTTGTTACTACCAATGAAGTTAATTCTTGTCTCAACCCTGTTATTTCTGGTGCCCACCAAGGGTCCGTTCAAGGGCCTCTTTCATTTCTTATTTATCTGCATGGCCATACCAATGAGTCTATCCTCACACATTAGTTTATTCGCCGACAGCTGCGTATTCTACCGGGAAATTACTAACGAATGTGATACCACACTTCTTCAAGGTGACCTTTCTGCGGTATCCGAAGGGTGTAGCGTACCACAAATGTATCTTAAAGGGTAACTGCAAAGAAAAAAAACTATTTTTAAACAGCCTAATTGGGACAAGCATGTCACAAAACAATTTTTCCAACTAAAACAAAATTTTTTACAGCAACATTTATTGCACGGGACTGATTTTAGTTTGCGGCCATTTCGTCCGTTTTAAATCGCGCGCCACAAAGTTTGTATTATACGTCACAGAGTGGCTGCTATACGTCACGGAGTGACGTACACTAGCCGCTCCGCGCGCGTCGAAAGAGCGGGAATTTCAAATGCGGGGAGATTGTGACTCCGACTAAATTAAGTCCTGTGGCGTAAATATTGCTAAGAAAATGTGTTTCTTCGCGATTGATTTGTTTTGTGACATGCTTGTCCCAATTAGGCTGTTTACAAAACACGTTTCGCCGAGGTTTTCATTTGAACATGACAAATGAGAGCCTAGCTACCCAAAACACAATTTGCGGCTCAAAATCCGTTTTTCTTTTTCCTCCCGAAAATCTTCGATCGAAAACTGGCCGGTTTGAGTCGCGCTCACTCCCTTCACTGTTGTTACGTGCGGTTTAGACACAACCACCAAATTTAATCTAAGTCGTGCGTCGTCGAAGGCACACACTCGATATTATTAATATAAAAAAATATCAAACCTCTTTTTTTTGTGGTATTTAAAAAACTGCAAATGCTTCGATTGAAAAAATAATACGTTGCAGAGTGCCGGAAGCATGTGCACCGCGTCATTCTCAGCATGGCGTCGTATCGAGGGATCGCGGGAGCATCTCGGGAGTCGTGGGCTGGACGGCGCGGACTAAGCGGACGACGGGCGTTGGGCCTCTACTTCAGAACTGTCGTTGGCGGTTCCTGCGAATCTGTCTAGCTTCGAAAGAGAAATTTTTTTTTCATCGAGACATTTAGGATTTCTTCCGTAAGACACGCCCGAGCAGCAAGCTGATTCGCACGCACGAAGGCGTCGCCGATTCGTCGCCCGTTCTTCCGACTGAAGACATCGCTCGTCTTACAAACACGAATTGGTAAGAGCTTGAAAGATGCGCAACCCTGAAGCACGAAATCTGTACCTGGTGTTGAATATGCATGCGTAGGATTCCTTTACTATGTGCGAATGGGGCCAATGCGTGGTGCTGCCGACTTCGAGCCTGGGGAGTGCCTTGGCAGCAGGGAATGGGCAGCAAAATCTACAGTCGACTGGCTGCATTACTGCGAATGAGGAGTTTACCCTCGCGTGCTTTACCGTTATAATGCTAAAACTGTCGTCTGCTTCGCACGGCCGGAGGAGCAGAGAAAAGAAATACGCGGTCGGGTGTAGTTACGTGATTTCCAGCAACTCTCTACTTTATATATCTCCCTAGACTCTATACTCTATCTCAGAAGTTCCGTGCCGTAAAATTGAAGCTGTGCGCTTTTTAAGCTATCGGCAGAGCGAGCACGTAACAAAATGGTATCACTACGCGTTTTAGCTTTCTCTTCATTTTATTTGTTTCTTCTCGTTAATTTTCTTTTTTAGCCACGATTGGTAATTAGAATCGCTGCTTAATCGATTTTAAAAATTGACTTTGAAGCGAGTCAAAGGGTCTAGTCTGTTACTACTAATACTTCTTTGGGAAATGGTGTGTGTTATTTTAGGGGACTGATTAAATACCGTGTGATCCATTATCTGCTTGTTGTTGACCCTGTATTTCTACTTAAACGCGCCAGGTGTTTGACTATAAATCCCGGGCCCCATTACTTATGCTACATACAAACAGACACCGTTGAAACGTTGGTTACCGCGGTGCACGCTCTTCGTATGTGGCGTGCCTTGATACTTTTTGAATTGGTTGCCACGCGGCATGAAGCTCGGACGTTGTGGTGACTCGCATTTAAATCTGCCTGCAGTCGTTTCTGCACCTCGTAGTTTCTTAACGTTTCTACATTTCGTCGTTTTATTTCTAGATGTTTTAACCGTTCGATCGTTTTGTTTCCAGACGTTTCTACACTTTGTCGTTTTCTTAACGACGGTCCTCAGGCTGACTGATTTGCCGCCGCCCTCCTCTGGCAGGTATCCTAAAATGGCAGAGCGACTTGCTTGACCTCTTTTGGAATAATATAAGCGCGTAGTGCGGTACCGCAGCGGTGACTCGGCAGCTGCCATTTTTCGGGAACCGAAGCAGCTCCGGAAAATTTATCTCCGCTTCGTCTGAATGGAAACCTAATGGGAATTTTGATTTTCATTTTAGAATATATTTAAACATCTTCCGTGACACAACAAACCACTCGTTTTAGGAAAACATATTTTTGTGTAACCTCTCCTAATATTATGTGTGTGAATGTCTGAAGGATCTCTTTCTGGCGTCTTTGTATATCGAGCAAAACCAAAATTCTTCACCGAATGATTCAAATGAACGAAGGAAGGTGGTTTACAATTAGGCAAGTCAAAGCAGTTTAGAATCCTGCACCTTTTTAATTCCTTGATGGGTATAGAAGGAAAACGCGTCGCGCACCACAAAACTTTATTGTGGTGCGCTCCGCTTTGCCTGCGTGCACTCCGCAGCTTACACAATGCTGCACGGAACGTCTGAGATGAAGTATAGTTAGAGTGTACTAGAAAGGACGATTGGGGCCACCGGAGTGCTATTTTGGTACCTCCGTATGTGAAAAAAAAAAAACGGCTAATCCAAGCCACTTCGCTCGTAGCGCCCTCTGGGGCGCTACGAGTGAAGTGGTTCGGATTAGCCGTTTTTTTTATGGAAAACGCGTTTCGTTCCAACGCCAAGCTCGACCGGCACACTGGTCAAGGTCAGAGAAACGATAGAACGCCGGACTATATTTTTATACAACCTAGACGTCAGGCATCACGTACATAAAGTCACCGCGACCTGACTTGTCGTCACAACGCCATGCGACATCAGGACGACGACTTGACGTCAACCTCGTCATCGACGTTGACAACGTGCGTTACACAACATCAAGACTGCGTTCTGACGTCATACTGCGTTGACAACGACGACGATGTCACCGTTGACGTTGATGACGACGACGACAACGTCACGGGACGTCAAGATGACGGCGTCCTTGTCAATGCAACGTCATTAGGAAGCTTGGTATCAGTTCGTTGACGTCGTTGTCGACATGACGCAACTCGACGTCACGAAGACGTCCCGACAGCTTCACCACGTCGACGTCATCGTCGACGACGTTACACGACGTAAAGACTTCGTCGTGACTGCGCGTCGACGTTGACGCTAGCGAAGGCGACGACGTTACACGCCGCCAAGGCTTCGTCGTGACGTTGACGTTCACGATGACGTCAGGACGACGTTAACGTGACGTCATAGCGATGTTTGACGTTGCCTGGGGCGTCGACGTCAACGTTGGCCTCGACGACCACGTCGGCGCCATCCTCGATGTGGCGCGCGACGTCATGACCGCGTTACAATGGCGACTTGATGCCGCATAACGGCGTCGTCCTCAACGCGACGCGATGTCACGACCGCGTCACAGCGGCGACTTGATGTCGCGTAACAGCGTCGACGATGACTTCGTGGCGTCGTCGTCTCGTGGTGCTTTGACGTTACCTCCGACGTCAAAATCACAAAAAAATACAATATAGCCTCTAAGGGACTATATTGCCCATATGACCTTGGCCTGTGTCGTTGCTTGATCGCAGCGAAGGTGGCGCTCCGATCAAAGTGGCTTGGTTCCCCCTGATCGCTTTCCACAATTTGAGGTGCAACTGAAAGCATGAGCGAAGCCTATAGCTCGTCCCACTCGTACCTTCTAGTACACTCTAGTATAGTGGACATGTCGCGCCATTAATTCTTGCTCGTGTTTAAAGTTCGGTTTCAACCAGTTGCGTTTTTTTTTAATGCGAAAGCATTAACTGTCTCATGGAGCGAGCTGACGTAATCAGTTTGAAGTGCGAAAACGGCTCCTAGTTTCCGCCGCGATCCCAATAGGAGCGATTCGCCTTCGGTTCCATTGGCTGGCGCGCTTTGACGGGGCTCCCATTGGCCGCTGCGCCATGGCGTGATGATGTGAACGGGACATAGAAGAAAAGGAAGACAACATCGTAGATGTGACGGCTCAGGCAAGCTCGTGCAGTGTGGTTTTTGGGGTTGGACACAGAAGGAACGAAAGCAGCTCAACGCTGTGGGCCCCAACAGCCAAGTAATGTCCCGGACGGACGTCTGAGGCCCGTGGGGGCACCAACCAGGCTTGCCGGGGAACCACCGCCGGTACCGAACATCGAGCCCTCGCCATCCGGAAAACGCCTAGGGCATCCCAGGTTCCGACAACACCAGAAGTGCGGCGGCGACTGAGCAGAACACCCCAGACTTGTGGTTACAATAACGTTATTATTCCGATTCTTTTCAAACAATATATTTTTCCTCACATCCGCCGTGTCGGAATCCCGAGTCCATACTTCTTACCATCATCACACATGGCCTCCGAGATTCCGAAGCGCGCGCCCGCTAGTACGCAGCAGACGACAAAGGGAGCGGACGAGCGGCTTGCGTGCTTTCGCATTCACAACTCATAAGAAGTGCTTAGGTGTACCTCAAGGTTTTTTTTTACTTTATTAAAATGTACGTGACTCTGTAGCAAAATATTGATGAGGTAGCCTTCTGACACCATACTGAGTCGCCTGGAAAATTTTAAAATAGATGTGTGTGTGTGTGGGGGGGGGGGGGGGGGAGAGGGGAGCGGGGTGTCAGTGTCTCTTTTAGTACTAGCAAATGTAAAAGTGTGAGGGTGTCTCGTGGAAACAAGTGCACGACACTGTACTCAATTTGTAACACTCCTCCGCAGCTTGTGTCTTCTTATAAATATCTTGGTGTACATATTACTCGTAACATGCCATGGATCATACTGATCACATCATCGCCAATACTCATTTTATGCTTGGATATCCAAAAATAGATTTCTCTTCCACCCCTATGTCCTTAAAACTAATTCTGTACAGATCACTTGTTCGCTCGAAACTTGAGTATGCCGTAGCAAGTAGGAATCAGTGGGCTTGCTAGAACAGTGTCTCAAATGAGACTGGGCTAAAGAAAGCACTGCGAAGGCTGGGGCGCTTGAGCGCCTTGGGACGCGGTCTGAGTCCCGCTCAGCTCGTGCGCTGACTTTGGTAGTGCTTTATTTAAACCAGTCTCAGCTAAGACGCTGTTTCGAGCAAACCGGCCCTGCGACCCCGGTCAAACAACGCCCGTGAATAACATCGAAACCATGCGAAATCGTACTGTACATTTCATATTATGTAACTGTCATATAAGTGGGAACGCATCTTGCGTTCTATGGCACAAGCGCTGGCTGGCTGTGTTGACTGGCAGATGAGCGTGACTCGGGTAGCGCGGGACCGATGCGCGTGTAGGGTTGCGATGCGCGCGTGTGTGCTCGAGGTTTGGTGGTTGTTCGATAAAGGCTACCGGCGTAGCTGGTGTTCTCTTGCGGCTCCTGTCTCTGGTCCTCTTGACTCGACTCGGTACACGACAGTAACTATCATCGCACGACTAGTGTCTCATCAATAAAAACCACTCTATCACTACCTCTTTTTTTACTACGCCTAACATACGTATATTACGACTGTCTATTTTACACAATGTATCATTCTAACGCCTCAATATTTTCCAACCTATCTTTTATTTAGCAGCACGTCTATCATCACTTTAATGTATAGCACACGTCACTGAAATACATCAGCGTGCATTGACTCCTTTCTTCTATAGAACGTCCTCTGATTGGAACCCCCTTCCCGTATCTTTTGTCAATAATGTCACGAAGGACAGACGATGAGGCAGTCGAACACGGAAAGAACTAAATATTTAATGGGGGTGAACTTGTGCCAGAAACGAAAAAAAAAAAGAACGCTCGTCGAGAAAGCATCAGCGAGCGTCGACGACGGCAGCGGCAGGCGACGATACGTCGGCGTAACAGCTGGCTATCGCGAGAGGGAATCAGCGAATGAATCGGCAATACAACTCTCAGCTCCATATCTACTATGCTCGTCATCTGGAATATTCCACCTCGGCATAGAATGTTCGAAAAAGAGCTAGGGCGAGGCTGACTAGACAAGGTCATTCTGGCCTCCTTATCGCTTACGCTCGGGATAAAGGGTACGCGAATCTTCTAAATGAACGGAGAAGCGTATCTTCTTGATCATGCACGCGGCAGTACACTATCTTGATTTATTTAGAGTTGCATTAATTAATCAGTTTTGCTTAAACATATTAAGCTCAAATATTCTTTTTTTTTTTTTTACTTCCCAGCAGTGGTGAATTTTCGCCTTTGTTCTTTTCTGTGTGTAGTTGTTTATGTTGCTGTTTTTCCCGCACCCCTCAGTAATGCCCTCTGGGCCCTAAAGGTATTTAAATAAAAATCGTAATTTTTCTTCTATTCAAAAAGATGTGCCCGAAGAGTGGGACAGTCTATTTGAATTCGAAAAACATAGCACGTCGTATGGGCACGCTCTCTGCATGCAAATTGACTTCACAACCTGCGAACATCAGCATAAGTTGCCTTTAAATGTGCAAAGCGCGTTTACTATACTTCGTTTCACCTTATGTTGTACCGCAGCGAAGGCCAGAAGCGCGAGCTCATAGCGTTGGCAGCTGCTCTTAAGTCACGAGAGCTTGTGCCGCCGGGATGTGCCCCAGAGCAAGAAGCTCGCGCTTGTAGCCTTTCCTGCGGTACATCATAAGGTGAAACAGAGTATAGCTTGACTCAAACTGTTTCGTCGCATAAATTCGCAGGAACCCGACCTTCTCATCTACGTTTTAGAGCAACTATCCTCTTTTATGGACACAAATAATTGGCGATTGCGATACGGGCGTCGCCATGATCAAGCGAGACAAATTGCAGATGCTGGTCATTGCTGACAAATATGTTTATACCAATTGAGCAGTTCCAGAAACCCCTTGGCGTGCCTCCAAATGTACCCCTGACTTTTCTATTTGCTCTCCCGGGAGCAGGGCAGACTCAGCTCCGCACTGTGGTTCTTCGACAGCTGCCTCTATACGGCGAGCAGGAGAAGATAAACTTCACTCAATTCCTACGGGTGTCCAAAGTGACCAGGGGAACCTTTCTACGGATTGGCTCTTCACGCTTGCAGGTACGAAACACGATTTGTTTTTCGCCGCGCGCGTATATTGCCAACTTTCCGAGTCACGAAGTGTGTTAAGCTAACGCTTACCCATGGACTAAACCGCACGAGCGGTCTATTTTTCGCCCAGAGGTGCAGCGCGGTGGTGGACATCCATTCTTCAAATTGCAGCTCTGTAGTTTCGAAACCTTATCGAAACCCCATCAAGAAACACTGGCGGTTCAATTTCTAGGGCACCGTAGCGTGTGATTTGAACCTAATCCTCACAGAACGCTGGCACAGCCCTCATGCCCAATGCATGCTCAGAGTGAGTGGCCAAACAATGGCGAACTGGGATTATTGGCGTCGCCTCTGCTGTAGATCTTTCCAGCGCTTATCACCCTGGCGAAAAATGCCGAGTCACTGGTCTGTGGTGTGTGGGTGCATGTTCGGCGTCTCATATTTCGAGTCACCGACTGCGCACGCTCAGAACCCCTTCCACAGCCCACTAGACAAAGATGTCGGCGCCCAGAGGTCAATTATTAGAAAGCTATAAGTATCAATATTACTCCGCCAGCCATTCGTTTCCTTGACGTAGCACACGGTGCTTGATGAGCTATCGTTTTCAACATGTCGCGCGCTTTTTTCATCGTCGGTCTCGCCGAGGGACGCCGGCTTCTCGAAGTGACCCGGGTTTACATCACAGAGCTGGGCCGCCATCCGCTTTTGTGCGCGGTATTTTCTGTGATGTGAGAATTCCCCGCTTGGACGATAGCATTGAGGCTGGTTCACAAACTTGCCTGTGTTCGAACGAGTGCAACTGCAACGGCATGCGACGTTCATCTTTTTTTACGGGTTGCTATGGCAACGCGTGGTTGTAAGCGGCTTGGAACCCCGTCGCCATAGCAACCCGTAAAAGGATTAACGTGGCAAGCCGTTGCAACCGCTCTCGGTTGGACTCCCGCAAGTGTGTGGATCGCCCTTAAGCCTCCCTCGACGATGACGACGAAAGTGGCGCCGAAGGCTTCTCTTCATTCACTTGTTGTTTGCCCTTGAGACAAGTCGCTTTGCAAACTCGTGGCGATGTGAGCGTTTTTTCGTTGTAGTTGTTGTGTGACGATGTGAGAATTGTACAGTCGTGCTCTCTGTCCTCTCTGAGCCCGCTTGGACAATCGCCTAAGTCTCGCTCGTCGAGACCGGCGCAAGCTTCTTCTACGCAGAGGCCGTCCCTTCTCGTAATGTTCGACCCTGTGACACAGGACGTCTCTAAATCATCGTGGTGTATGTGTTTCTTTGCGGTGGCGCTACAATGCTGCGTCCACCGCTACCGAAGCGAAACGGTGCGTGAAATACTCAAGTAATGCCACCACCGTTCTGGCTCACAGGGAAGCTGACTCTATCTGCTTCCCTGCTCGCTTTAATAAGTGAAGGATGCGTACTGGTTTGACCGGTTCAAAGCGGTATTTATTTATCCGGGAAGCTGGCGCCTTCACCGAGTCTGATCGTTGTGATCCGTTGGACGGCAAATCAGGTAAGCAGCAGCTGCCTCGTCCTACCAATGTCACGCATGAGGGTGTCCTGCCTTCACCTTTCACAACATCGGGCAGGAAATCTTCCAGCACCTCGCCTCGCACGACGTAGCACAAGTATCTTTGCCGCCTCTCGACGATGTCGTCCCGTTCAAGAAGCAGCGAGCTTTGACCCTATGCTCGCGCCTGACACTGATATTGCCGATGCCGCCATATCGGCCCTGTCGCGGAGCAGACGACGCACTACGTTTCGACAGCTGGATGCACTTGCATCGGACGCATTACGCCAGTGGGGCGGAGCCTCCACTTAATCATAAACCTTTCACTGACTGTAAATGGCGCGCATTTTTGAAAAAAAAAAAAAGTCTACTAATATAAAAACCACCTATTTTCTTTTCTAGAAATAAGGACTCGTTGCTATTAAGCTAATCACAACTGCGGTGAAGACAACTGTAGCGTTTATTTTGATAAATTTAGCAGATTGAGGTTTTCGGATCGTCCCGCGGTTTTGGCCAGAACAAAGCTGTAAAATATAAAAGACGTTTCTAATTCTCTGTAATGCCGAATTAGAGCGCAGCTCTTGAGGAGGAGGAGGAGAGGGTACGGAGGGGAAGGTATGCCCCTCCTCCCCCTCCATATTTTCCCTTCCTTCTCTCCTCCTCCACCCCCATTTAGCGAAAACTTTCCCGCTAACTTTCAGCGAAAACTTCCCTGCTAAATTTAGCGAGAAAATTTAACCAAAACTTTCTCGCTAAATTTAGCGGAAAATTTAGCGAAAAGTTTCTCGCTAATTTTTGCGGGGAAATATTTCTATAATGAAACGCGTGGTTACGCCCGGTTGTATTATCCCGATAATGCAACGCGCGTGGTGTCGCCGATGCCGACGGTGACGGCGACGCCGCTGAACCCGGAAACGGGCGCCTAAGAGCTGGGCTCTAAATTAATACAGAGGATCCCTGCTAAAAGTACCATGAGTGCTTGTATTAAACCATGAATTCTTTTTACCGCTATCCCAAATCCCAATATGTTTTCAGTTCATGCGTCCCTCCATGTACACCCGTGAGCGATATGAAGGTGAACAGCCCTCTTCTTGTTTTTGACGCTCCTGCAAGTTTTGGAACAAGCTCTGTTCCAGAAGAGGGCTAGAACGCAAAGTTTAGACTCCAAGCCACGTACCATTTGAGACGTTGAGAGTTAATATAGCTTTCGGGAGCCGTAAAACAGGCAAGAAACCAGGTAAGGTGTTCACCTTCATATTGCAGGCGGGTGTACGTTGTGTAAAATTCAGCGGGTAAACTGAATTGGTCTTTAAGTCACGTGATGTCGATTGATCTCACGTGTCCTCACGTCACGTGACCTATACACGAATGCACTTTCCCTACTGAATTTAGTCAAACTTAGCGGCAAAATTGACGTCCCGTGTTGAGATTCAGCTTCCCCGCTAAATTTGGTGGGAAAGTCAATGGTACACGCCCTAGAAACGCTCAGTTTCCAAGCCGTGACTGACTTGAAGCTGAGCTATGGGAAATGGATGTCACGTCACCTATGCACCCAGTTTCCTCACTCGGTGTAGTGGGGAAATATACAGAAATAAATCTTCGTCGCTCCCCGAGGTGACGGTTGAATGTCTGCTAAACAATTTTAAACTGTCGAACCTTAAATACTGGCTTTCGTGCATTGTAAAACTTCGGAGATAAATGTCGCTGATTTTTTGTATCTACCAGTATCTCCATTTTAATAAACAGACGATATGGTTAAAATAAGACTTGCCCTCTCACCTTGTCACCCGTGTTCCACGCAGACAACGTACGTCGGCAACGCGGCGGCAGCACATCTACACGCCATGCATCGGCTCGCCCGTGACGCCGACGTCTCCGGGCAGGCCTTCACGGTCACGGATGATACACCCACGGATGGCATCCAGTTCATGCTGCCTTTCGCCAGGAGCAGAGGGCTTTCGGTGTCGCGTTTCGCGGTACCTTACAGCGTCGCCCTCGCCATCAGCGTGCTCGTTATGCTAGTCTTGACGCTCCTGCGCCCCCTGTACAACCCCACGTTCCAGGTGGCGTCTCCTTCTGACGTCCGCTACGTCTATAGGGCGCCCTTCTTTGACGGATCTCGCGCCAGGACAGTGCTGGGCTTCCAGCCGCGGTTTTCGGTTGAGGATGCCTTGCGCATGTCCATGCCCTACTACCAGGCAGTCCAGCTTTAAGCCCAAATTGAACATAGAGTTACGAAATATTCGCGAAACAGTGAAAGTACTGAGCTTCTGCTGACGGGCATTGACCTAGCACTAATGTCATTTCGCCTAGAATGGCTCATGTGTTCAATCATAGCCTCCTTTATACTGATAATGCCTGCCCAATGGTTGGCTTCCCCATGCTTCCTCGTCGTTGCGCCTTCTTCCCAAATTTGCCACTAGAGGCGCCAAAACCCCATACAAAAATGCAGACGACGCTTCTCCGCTGCCCGCTGCTACAGTCCACTGTGACGCCATTTGTGTATTGTATACATTTGTAACCCGTGCTACATAACTAGCGCAGGGCACCGTCAGTATAGTTTTTATATATAAAAGAAGTCTTAACCTTTCTTTAGCTTTCACTTCTTGGTTTTGTTTCTATGCTGAAATGTTACCAGACCTCTGGTGCTTGTCACAACTACAACAGTAACAGTCAAACCAAATTAAAAAGGAGACAGAGAGGCTGGCGGACGTTCACGACGTTGCGACAGCAGCCACTTGGCGTTTTTATTGCTTCTGAAGCAGAGCCGGACAACGTACAACCCGCGGACCACATGCGGCAGTCAAGGGATTTTTCTCAGGACCGCGAACGAGCCTTCGCTGACCGAAAACCTGCGCACCCGTCGGCAACGCACTGACCGGGGATCTTAAAACACATTTTAATTTTAAAAAGATTTTTTAAGCTCACAGTTTTTTTTTATGTTTCGACCGGTTTCATCTGGTCTGCACTGTTTTTCATGGATGCAGTTCTAGAGCTTTAACGATTTTCTAGATAGTGGCTTGTTGAAGAAGATCTTCTTGAGGTCACGCTTGTCAGACACGGATGCAGAGTAGTTTGTGGAAATTGGCCTGAAATACTTTGTAGGCAGAATTTGCAGGAAATCTTTGTAATGATTTACATCTTTATCTGCCTTTACGCATTTCAGAACGCCATGGCGCATAAGTGTATCTACGCAAGTCTCATCAGCTACATACAAAGGCGTTTTCAGCATATTTCGTTTGTTTCAGTAAAACCTCTACGAAGTTCTTCAGCGCATACAGCACCCTCACTAGCTTCTCCGATGGATAGTATAGTCCTGCCCTGTCCTGGTGCCTGATGATGGAATCACTGTGAGCCGTAGAAGCCTGCTTAATAACCCGTAGGAACTGCTGCAGTCACTGCAGTTGACATGTTCATTCACCACCCGTGCCAAATATCCACCTTCTACTTCGTGAGGCCACACGCACACCGTGTGGCGTCACGCTGTGCGTGCCGGGGGCTGCAGACAGCCTCGTGCTATTGAGCTATGCCGGCTATAGCTAAGCGCTCTAGAGCTCTGAAAATCAACCGACAACTGAAAGAAGTTACTCGTGTCACAAAAACATTACGTGATCACGTGGCCTATTTAAGCACGTAAGGTCACGTTACCGCGTAACCTAACATGGAAAACTTACGTTATCACATAGCTTAACGTGATAACGTAGCTTACACTAGCTACAGTGAACTGTAGTAGCAGACAGCGGGAAAGCGTCGTCTGCTTTTCTGTATGGGGTTTTGGCGCCCCTAGTAGCAAATATGTGAAGTAGGCGCGACGACGATAAAGAAACCATTGGGCAGGCATTTTCAGTATAAAGGAGGCTATGGTTCAATTTATACACTGTAATAAAAAGAATATGTGAAAGTTTTTTGGCGTTGCAATAAACTAAGGCAGTTGTATTTATGAGTGTCGGCTTGAGCTGATGTAGTCGTTCCATTGCTATTTATGGTGCCAGCTGAACATGAAGGCCGGTAGTTGGCCTTCCTTTGATACTTTTATTTGGCTTATTAGAAAATTTATTTGATTTGAAGTTTTATTGAAATTTGATGATTGGAAAGCCAACTATTGGTCTTCTTCTCTGTAAAAACGCAAAAAGAACGTTTCCGTTTCGCGCGTTGGGTTAGAAAAGGAACACCTAGTAAACACATGCGTTGACCTTTTTAGCTAAGCATCTGTCCAAAGTTCAGGTACAAGACCCATTCAAGGTTTATACTTTGGAAATTCTAATCGCTTTTCTCCAAGACAAAAGATGTGACATCGCTGGGTCTTTCATCGACGTACATCACATGTATTATTACATCCCGCATACAAACCTCCTAAAGATTCTCCTAGACATCATTGAAGAATAAGGTACCTTAACCTTCTAAAACGATGTTGGCATGAGCATAGACAGCTTCTTATAACTTCTAAGCGTGTACGCTGAAGGCGACGGTAATGAGACATCAAAACCAACAGCATGTACAAAAAAGTTGTATCTGCATTAGGATCCCGGTTAGCTCCTTACCTCAGTTATCTGTATTTCGCAGCATACGGATCTGCATCCAAGTCTGTTTATAAGACCCCTGAGTTGAGGCCATCTTCAGATATATGTGCGATTTTATAATATTGTCTAACGCTGAGGTAAATTAATCATTCAACGGGTGCAAAGAAGTAGTCATGCAAAGTTTCGAACAAAGCTGCTTGGATCTTACCTTCACTCATGAACTCCCCGTGAACAAATGCCTAAATTTTATGGATCTGTATTTAGAGTTCGCACCAGGACATTTGTGCTGAAGATATCAGGCAAGGTCTTGTAAATAATTTCTTCTATTTGGGTCTGAACATTCAAAGAATGTAAACCCAGGCCCAGGAAGATAGTTACCTTAAAGTACTCCTGGTATCAATATTCGGAAACATCTGCAAGAACGTCAAGCATCCACCTGAGGGCAATGGCGAAGCAACAACAAAGCCTCGACAGTTTTTTGAGGTAGCTCTCTATATTCACGGGCTCACCTATCGATTAAAAAAGATAGGCGACCGGCAGGGCGTTCAGGTGATTTGCTTAACGCCCAACAAGGCATATTCCATAAACCGGAAAAAAACTGTTTATAGAGTCTGAAGTTAGTCTGCCTCAACGGGTGCGATTTGTCACTCAGCTGTAGATCAGCAATCTTAGCCACGGCGGTATAACCGCTAGCCTGGGGTTTTTACCATGTATTACGCAGTAGTGATCCACATGCCCCAAGCTGGTGTGCGTTAGGCCACTCGGCCACCAATCCCCCTATAGACCTTTTCTTTAACGGCGCCGCCATCTTGAGAATTGCGGCGCCGACGACGCCGTCTAGCGGCTTAGAAAAAGAAATACCGGCTAGTTCTGGCAGCACAGCTATCTGGGTAGGCAACGGTGTGGGTATGGGGGGAACTTGGCTAGACTTGGCTATGGTTGGCTGCAATAACTTGGTTGGAGCTTGTCCAGTTGAATCCAGCTGGCTACTCACAGGCCATCACCTTGCCTCCTCGAGAGAACGACGACGAAGACGGTGGGGTGTTTTGATTGAGTTTCCACTGCGAAGGAATATATGAGCAGTTTAATGTAGTCTATGCAGGTAAGCTCTCGGCATTTGATAGCTCCATCTTGAGTGATGGCATGTAGACTTTTTCATACCTTTCACATACCATGGGGCTTGCAGTGATAACCTAATTGGACCCCCTGCACCGGGAATTAAAAGCGGTCCTCTTCTCGTAGACGAAGTGGTCGTGAGCTTAAACGTGACGTTGAGTCTGATACGAATCTCTCGCGATTCAAGCTTGCAATCGACTGACTTCATAAATAAAGATTCTTGGGGAAAATGCGAAGCTCGATAACATTGCAGCCACAATCGCGCTGTAGTTTCTTGTGTTCATGGCACACTTTCCGCTAGTGTTCTTATGCTTTTTAAAATTATTTATCCATCCCACGACCACGCAGTGGTAGCCAGACAACCGTAGATTTTCGGAAATTGCAGCACGGTAAAAGGGAGCACTCGGAACTAACTCATGCACGACCAACGCACGACGTCCGTTTTTAAGCCTTTTCGCCCATACCCTTGGATGTTGCATACCCTGTGTCAGCGGGCAATCCAAACATGCACCAGGTCGAGGGTACGTCAGTTACTGGCTGGTTTGAGGTTATGCGAAAAAGGTCTATATGCCGGAAGGTAAACAGGAAGTTCAACAAGGAAAAATTACAGGCACGTTCATTCGGTCAAACGCGATGAAGTGCGGTAGCTTTACAGGAACATTGTTAGTCAAAACAATTAGGAAAGGGAATAGTATGGTGATTAAATTGTTGTAATATGCCGTGCACACATCAAGACGACGTCAAGGACGGCGTCGAGAGCGACCTTAAGAACAATGTCTAGAACGAACACTGGACGACCTTAAGGACCATGTCAAATACGACGTCAAGGATTGCGTCTGGTCGACTTAATGAACGACCTCCTGGACGACCTCGAAGACGCCCTCTAAGACGACAGTGAGGACAGTGCTTAGGACGACGTTGAGGATGACGTCCTAAAGGACGACGTCAAGAACGATCTCTAGGACGACCTTTAGAACGACCTCAAGGACGTCAGGTGACGTCAGCCTCGGCTACCGACGCTTACGAGCTTACACGACCTGCGATTACGCGAACGGAGCTTACGCAATTGACGCTTACGTGACCTTGCACTTCAACCGCAGGCATTACGTGACCTTGACGACATGACCTCAAGGACGTGACCATAGGGACCTGACCTTGAGGGCGAGTACATGACCTTGAAAGTGTATGGGCCTGTAAAGCTACCGATTTAAGAAAAACAAACTGCAACGTATCTGAAAAGATTAAGTACACCACGTGTGAGAGGGTTATGCCAAATCCCACTGTCATGTGGTCAGTGTTACATTGGACATAGTGGAAGGTACATCAATGACCAGACGAGGGAACATGCAGCTTCGGGGAAGGCACCCACAGCAGCAGGGCACCTACCAGCTCAATGTCGCTTGTGTCAGTGTACGAAAGAGTTTCCTAGCATAAACATCCTTGCAAGAAACAGCAAGAAGTTCGCTCGAGAAATCCTGGAGGCACTTGTTATTGGCGGCGTGCGCGAACTACAGAGGGCGCTTCTCTAGCTATCATCATCATCATTTGTGACGTCGCGGGTAGGATAGTCGGCGCAGTTCTTGGATCCCTCGGCTCGTCAGCTCGTTTCATGCGATGTTTTGGTAACGTGCGACAGAGCCTGTTTCACGTGTTGTGTTTATTTGTTGAAGTGATATTTGTAGTAGGACAGTTTACCAAAGCTTAAAAATGTGGCACGCGTAGCCGTGATGACAAGCACTTTTGGCTCGGAGGTGTCGATGCGCAGGGATGGTGGTGTGCTGTTCTCTACCCCAGTACAAAGAGCTGGATAACGAAAATAGAATTTCCTGCCCTTTACCCTACTACAAAATCTAGCTACCATGGCGAAAAAAGGTGTATCTTTTTATTATGGTTTGGACAAAATGCAACCGAGAAAGAAATGTGTCGTCAAACTCAGAATAGAAAAGCGACATTCGAGAACCTCTAGCATGTGTAGCAAACACTCCGGTGAAAGCGACTCGGTGTATCTTGTTGGTTTAAAAATGTTCTGTCAGTGCTGGTCTCTTATTAGTTCCAAGTTTATTACTTTTTTATATCAGAGCTGTTAAGGGCTAGTCTTCCCAGGATCGTGTCCCCCGCAAATAAATGTCGACACAAAACTCTGGTTGCTGCCGTAGCTCATAGATGGCTGTAGCTGTCCAGAGTGTTGTGTTTGCCGGTTGTCCACTTGCCACCGTCGCTCATAGATGCACAACCTTTCGAGCGTTTCCACTCTGGCTTGAAGACTTGCGGCCGGCCATTACTTTATTCTCACCATAGTACAGCTGCGCTGGTCTTTCTTCTTCACCAAAGTGAAAAGGCTAAAAGTTTTTGAATTATGTAAACCAGTAACCAAACATTTTCTCAAAATAACTGGCAGGAAGAAGCGGTGGCTGGCTTCCGTAGTCGTTTCAGTTAAATCCCTGCTTACTCACTTGGTCGACGCGAAACGTACGTCGTCCCTTGCGATCGAGGTCTGCTAGGTCTTGTAAGTCGGTGACATTTCAGCGTAGCAAAAAGATGTGGCATCCATCTGATATGAATGACTAACGTACTGCGCTTTACAGAGAGCGAATTATGCATAATGCGTAATGATCTTTTCAGCGAGCGATTTTATATTTGTAGACATTTCTTAATAAAAATCAGAACAAATTAATCAATTGCCTGAATTTGCCGAACCATGGCCTACAATTTAAAAAGTTACGAACATTTCAACTTTTCTTTCGAGCAGAAGACCGCGATGTTGTAACTTCTTTGCCACGTATTCGATGCGGGAGGAGCGAAGGGTCAGTTGCTGACGAGCATTTGCTCGTCAGCAACTGTTGAGTCACACACGGGTAGAAGCGTCGGTATCGGCAAGCTCAATGTAGCTGAAATAACTGGGCGGCGCATCGCAACACAATTGTGCACGCATGTACAGCTACGATGACAGCCCATCATTTACTCTGCTAAATTCGAAACCTTTTTAATGCGAAATCATTAAGTATCCCATGGAGCGAACCGACCTCATCACCTTTAAAGCCGCGCCAAACGGAACCTTCTCCTGTCCCAGTGGAGCGAAACCTGTCGTCTAGCAGAAATCTGATGGATAGTCTCCAATGGGCTGGCGCGCGTCATCAAGGAACGAGGCTCCCGTTAACAATCGTGCGGCCTTACTAAAAAAAAAGAAACAAAAAAAAAACGCCACCAGAGAAGTTTTAATTTTCTTTGGCGGCGCACCGCACTCAGCGGCCCGGCCGCAGTTAAGAGGTGCGGCGGCGCGGGCATAGCCTCACAGCCTTCTCGGACAAACTCCGGAGAGGCTGCACGGCCGAGCTCAGAGCGGTGCGTTCACCTCACGAGAGCGCGCGCTCGGCCGTCGGCCGCTACCTCGGCAGTGCAGTGTTTCGGCAGTAGCGAAACGTGGCCGTCCATGCCACTACGCCGCAGACGAACTAAGGGAGCGAAAGAACGATATTCATGCTTTCGCACTCACAACTCATAAGAAGTGCTTAAATGTCCTCGTGTTTTTTTTTTTTTGTTTTTTTGACAGGAGTTTCCATAGATTCGAAAAAAAAAAAAACATGAATAAGATAGGCTGTGAATAGCCCTGACGCATGCCGCGCACACTGTAATGTGAGGCTCCAGGCTTGTTTTTGAACATTTTGAAGTTTGTTAATATAAAAATAAACTTTGAGGCGCTTTTTCTCATTGGAAATATTACCCACAAAATCACCATACAGGTTTCTTTAATAAATGAACCGTTTTAATTAGCACAGATGTTAACCAACAGAGCCACTCCGTGCTTTTACATAGCGCGTCGTCTAATCGCATCTTACCCGCTCCGCCACAGGAGAGCGCCCACGAGGTGGAGCCATCAAAACATCTCGCCGCCAATGGACCCTTATTGGGACTCCCGTTTCGAGGGTTTCTTGTGTGGAAATCATGTGGTCGTGGCACGAGCACGCGCGAATGTTCCTTCGAATAAAGACTCTATAGTCGTTTTCACCTCAATAAAAAGGGAAGCATTGCGAATTGTTCATATTCATACGCCGCGCGAAGTAGTTCTTACAAGATGTAGTTGTCGGAGGAAGAAGCGATGTTTTTGGAGTTTGAAACGTGTGCGTCTTGATAAGACAACATTATATCTAATAAAAATGGACCTCTAAATTGTCTAGATAGAGGGGGAAATTAGTAATGTTCCGCGAGGACCCGCACTTTTTTTTACTGCAGTTCTTAAGATGAAAACAAGTACAGATCCAGTTTGGTCGACTAAGCGACCTTGACATACACTGGGTGTATCAAGGGGCGGCCAGGCTCTTTAAATCGACCGCAAACTTTGGTTTCTTAACCTATCGCGTTCCGAATTCGTATAGCGTTGGCGAGAGGTGGTGCATTTTTTATATGAAATTCGCAAAGAGCGAGCTTACCTGAGAAAAAAGTAAAAAAAGAAAAAGTCTTAGCTCCTATCGAAAACGCAGCGAAGCCACCGGTCTTCAAACCATAGGGCGCCCTATGCTTTGAAGACCGGTCGCTTCGCAAATTCAGTGGGGCAAAGAAACACACACGAAATAAAAAAAAAAAAAAAAAGTCTTAACTGACCGACGCCAAGTCTAGTCCCACGACACTAAAGCCTGGCAGGATGACGGCGTCCAGATGATGCTCGAATCTGTTCTTCACTCTGTTCCGCACAGCCGTCGTGGCTGTGCGGAACAGAGTGAAGAATAGATTCGACCAGCGATGCGCGAGAAGGTAACCAGACGTAACATGCCTCGAGCTGCATATCGGGAGAGGAGCTTTCGAGGAGGTTACTGTAGTTACTCAAACTTTCTCTTTCCCCTCCCCTTTTTCAAAAGAACACCTCAGCCGGCGCTATCTTTTCATCTCGGGAGGAGGCTACTCTTCACAAACGGTTATAGTTGACAAGGAGGCTGACTTCGACTCAACTAGTCTCCGGGCAGAATAAACGCAAGTATATTTACCGACACGCTCGTTTTTAATGTTAGGCTCCGGGCTTTGCTGTTTCCAAAAGAGATAACCCTTCAGTGCTATCGGATCTCCGCGGAGAGAGATAGAGCACGGCCGTTTCAAGGATAGGGCGCTCGAAGAAGCTTGGGCAAATACGCGGTATCGTTTCACGCGTGCAGGGATGGCTGGTTTCAAAATTTCCCCACATCCCTAACGAAACCGGCCGATCTTCGTGTATGCGTCTGCGGAAGTTTTGTTTTACAAACAAAATACACACTTTCTCGACTTGCTTTTCGAGTAGACAACTATCATATATACATTTTAACAAAAAATAAAAAAAAAAATAAAGAATGAGTTTTTTGAGAAAATCGATTTCGAAATTGGTACTTTATGGTTTTCGCATAACATTAACGTAAACGTCCCGCAAAAGACACTTTATACAGCTGAGTCATTTTATAATAGATATAAAGAGCGTGTTTTGGGCTCTCCGTAGACATAAAATATTTTGATGTAACCCAAGTAGATCGCCAGTATTTAATTGTCAAATTTCGTCAACAATTGACCGAGGGGGCGTGTTTGACATTTTTACAGAAAAAAACGAAAACGCCTAAAATTATTTCATGGTATTAGAGCGTTTTACTTGTGCTCACAGATTGCTTGAAAAACGTTAATATAATGTGGAATGAAAATCCACGGCGGGAGATCGAGCGAAACATCCGACCCACGACGGATGTGAAAAACACGGCTTTCCGCCCCGGCCTCTTAAAATTCGCAAGTCGAGAACAAAAAATCCGTCAAACTTGCGGTATGTGGCTACTGCGTTTCTAGAGACGACGCCATAAAATTGTTTTTTAGCGAAATTAAAAATTCGACCCTTTTTGTCTGCACGATTCGACATGAAATGACCCAATTATATATATATATATATATATATATAAAAGTAGAAGCCACCGAGGGTCAAACAAACTTGGAAGGTTTAATTCAACATGTATAAGTTATACAGAAACCGCGACATTTCGAAGGGGGACCCTTCTTCCTCAAGCGGGACTTGAGGAGGACCCTTCCTCCTCAAGCGGCACATTTCAAGTCCCGCTTGAGGAAGAAGGGTCCCCCTTCGAAACGTCGCGGTTTCTGTATAACTTATACATGTTGAAGTGCACTAAAGTTACCACTCGTGAAGCAGGTACAAGGCTGGGGCTAGATAAGAGACGAAAAAATCGCGCGGGCGCCTTATCGCAACCTCTAGCTGTGTACCTGCTCCAAGAGTGGTAACTTCAGTTCACTACTACGCTTCTCACGCGCTCAAAGTCTTTCTGAAAATGACTGATTTAGGAGTTTTCGATGACGCTGAGCAAATTTCTAATTGGAACTATTAGTCTATTTTCATTAATTAAAAAGTTAATTAACGACTTTTAAGTAATTAGCAGACTGATCGTTACGATTAGCCCCCTATAATATGTCCCCCTGGCCGTATAACTCACCTCCACAAGCGGCGTAAGTGTAACTTTCACGGCTTTTTTTTTATACAAATCTGTTAAGCTTAAAAAGAAGCACCCTATATATATATATATATATATATATATATATATATATCGGAATTACTTTACTCCAGGTGTTCTGACCTTTCTTGACAGAATCACTTGCTAGATTTCTCAACGACGGTCAATACGAAAACGAAACACACAACAGTGACTACACAAAAGTACGCCTGGTCTATCATGTGAACATCCCGTTCGTTCATGTTCATGTTCATGTTGAATCTGAGATGTTCCTTTGTCTTTGCAGCGCGAGTTTTCACTCCTAAGGGGTATGTGTTTTGGATTCCAGGAATGTTTTTCCTCTCCAGGAATGCGCAGTGAGACGCCATTACAAGTTCTGCATCCAAAACACTGGGATTCTTGCGACGTAACCTTTTCTCTACACCCCCCCCCCCCCCCCCCCGCCAAATCTACGCAAGTTAGCGTATGAGACATACGTTCGCCCTATATTTGAATTTGCTACGCTGTATGAAACCCCCACCAGTTATACGTTATCAATCAGATCGAAAGCATCCAAAATCGCGCAGTTCGTTTTATAGCATCATCCTACTCTCGCCAAACTAGTGTCTCCTTTCTTAAAACCTCTATCCTCTTACAATCACCACTTGAAATAAGTCGCACCGCTGCCCTTTTATGCATCAATAGAGAGTTTTAGTAGATCGTTCCGATACCTCCGATAGCCCCGATAACGATACTATGCATGCGCAAGGGAGGCAGTGGCGGAGTATCGTGATCGGCAGTATCGGAGGTATCGGAACGATCTACTAAAACTCTCTATTCATAAATCACGCTATTCTAACCCTAACGTTATCGCCCCTCTGCTTGAGCCTCCTAACCGAACATCTCGTCGTCTAACTAACAGCCGAAGTTATAAGCGCATTTTCGGTCATACATCTGCCTTCAATAACTCCTAACAACCACGCGCAATCATGAACTGGAATTCTCTTCCTGATCACATAACCGCACTTTACGACCCTACAGCATTCCGAGTAGCTGTTTTACATTTTTAAAGTGCTATTTAGTTTTCGTTTACAGTGATGTTCTTGCCCACATAATAAAGTGTCATATGTGCTCGGACCCTGAAATTTGTATAATACATAATTTTGTTAAAGTGGTTTTTCAGTTGAGATATTGCTATCCTGTTGGTACTGTTCTTTTTTTTTTATTTTAAGTGTTGACTATTATGTAATTTCGCCAAATCCCTCCCTTGTGTAACCTCCAGAAACGGACCTTTATGAATAAATAAATAAAGTGTAGCGGCTGTTGACGTTTTTTCGTGACGCACTCATCGGGCAAAAATGATAATGATATATTATTATCATTATCTTTTTTGCCCGATGAGTGCGTCACGATGAGTGCAAATAAATATGATAATATTTATTTGCACTCAAGTAGAGATGCTGGTGACAGCAGAGAGACCCTCCGCTTAGAGGTGCTCCAGTTCCATCAATCTTCCAGGTGGAAAGTTCCTCGACCCTGCTCTTCCTTTATTAATGCGAAAGCATTATCTATCCCATGGAGCTGAGCCCGCGGCCTCAGAGCCGTTTATTGAGAGAGTTTGGCCATACATTGGTTTGAATAGGCGAGCATCTCGGGCCAACCACAGGCCGCGAAACAGCCCCTAGCGGTGGTCGCGTGCTCTAAATTTGTGCCACGACTATACTTCGTTTCACCTTATGTGCGAGCGAAGGCAAAACTGGAAGCGCGAGCACGGAAGCTCCGTGCGTTCAGGCTTTGCTCGAGCGCGCGAGCTGGGGAGAAATGCAAAAAGCGCTGGTATCGCGCTTCTAGCTTTGGCTTCGCTCGCAAGTAAAGTGAAACGAAGTATAATTTGAGCCGTGCCGAGCGGAACTCCGCGTCTCAAGACGCTCGCGCACCCCACCCTTTGCACTGCTTTCTTTCAGCCAGTCTCAGGACGCTGTTCTAGCAGTGCAGACAAAGGCATGGGCACGAGCGCGTGGCTTTGGAAAGTGCCTCCTATGCACGAGGTCTCGTACAAACAATAGCGTTTCGAAAAGCTAGGCTCACGCGCCTGTGCCTTTGTCTTCACTGTCGACATTTGTGAGATGGAGTAGAGGTCTCCTGATTGTTCGACGCTGTGTCACAAATTTAGTTTACGCTCTAAGCGTGGGGGGAATATTCGGCGCTGGTGGCGGCCTTTGCTCCGCCTATTGTCCAAACTCTCCTAATATACGGCTCTGCGCGGCCATAGTAACCGCGAAAGAACGTGCCAGAATTGGGGAGGGGGGAGGGGGGGGGGGGGGGGGGGGGCTGCGGCCTTTTCTGCTCTTCTCGGTGCTGAGGAACATGGCGGCGCCTGAGGCGTCTATATCGTCAGCGGCCGCAACCTCCGCAGTAGCGCAACGTGGCCGTCAACGCCAGTACACCGCAGACAATCTCAGGGAGCGGAAAAACGACATTCATGCTTTCGCATTCATATCTCATAAGTAGTTCTTAGGTGTCCTCGTAATTTATTTTAGTGGTTGGGAGTAGGAAGGTTTTTTTTTATATTTTTTTCCTCCCTTGAAAAATGGGTGTATTAGCACTCCTTTTTTTTTATCAGCTTATGCTATTCGCGCTCCCTGCTTGTCCTAAACCCGAGCTCGTAACTGCTTCATCGCTGAAGCAGGCTTCTAGAAAAAAAAACATTTTGTTGGAAGGCCAATGGTGCCAAGGCGGATCCTGGGCTCACGACCGTGAAGCAACTGAGCAAGAGGCAGTACTGTGGTTGAGTGCGGGGTAGATTTATATAGTACACCCAAGTAGTCCACGACTGCTTCTTATAGCGGCCGTTTTTCCAGAACTGAATCCTGAATAAAATCCTTGAGACTCCGTTTTTTTTTAATTTCAGGCCTACCAGAGAGCATCATAGTAGAAAGGGGGGGGGGGGGGGGGGGTGAAGAATATGTCATACGCCAAAGACACCATAGAAAACATTCAACATTCAAAAATGCAGACCTATTCCAAAGATAAGTGACAACTTGACAACAACATTATTTCATTAAAAAAAGAGTAAGCATAGGGTAGCTCTACCAATGAATCAGGCAGTACCACGGTGGAAGAACCACATTAAGGTGCAACCCCACTGTGCATGCCGTTTTAGTGCTTTTTTGACGGCTTATAGCTTTCTGTCTATATATCTTACAATTATAAATTTAATGTCAAATTAAAGAGCTGTTTTTCAACAATACTTTAATGTCTCGATATTACGATTATTTGTAGTGGTTAGTTAATTATTCACCTTTCAATAGACCAGAGTCTCTAATATTAAAAAATTTATTTCTCGAGTTATAACGTCCCATCGTCCACGATATTTTACGTGAGCGTTCGGTTGGATGTAATAAATTAAAAAAGTAGGCAACTATCTGCACAGATAATATATATTTTAAAATAAAAAATAAAGTTTAAAATGGTAATTTTTTATGGCGCTATAAAAACGTAATCACGTCAACTAATCAAAATAACGAGACATTAAATTATGAAGCATGCTTCGATATTACATTTTCCAGAACTTCCTTATTGATATATTACACGTTAAGAATGTTATAAGACCTCAAACTATTCCCATTCAGTTACGGCAAATTGTAGTTTCTTAATATAAAGTACAGATGGCGACACGTGTTCAAGAACAGCTTGATGTGCATTTTCCGTCGTGTGCCGCTTGGAACGCCACGTGAAAGACAGAAAAAGCGCCAGATGTCAGGGTGTCAGATGCCTGGATGCCCGCAGTGAGCGAGCCAGAGATGTCAGAACAACAAGCGCGAGGCTGCGGGTGCACCACAGCCTCTTTTGCGCGCGTTCTACTGTGCGTCGGTACACACGCCCGACGCGATCCAAATGAAATGGGCGCCCTGAAATGCATTCTGCCATTTCAGATTCCGCCACGTATGCGAAAACATTTTAATGTTTTTATCATTTGCAAAAATCATTTCGGCAGTCAAACTATGCTTGTCGGAATGGTTTGACTATATTTTGTTTAAAAACCACCTCGCTGGCTTTTAAGTGGCAATAATATTGAAACAAAACACATAACATTAAAGTGTCTCAGTGTCTCGGAGCCAACGCGCTGGCCGATGTGTTCATATTTGTCGGGTTTAAATATCGGCCGATGTGCCCGCAATCTGCCGGAGGCCAATCTGAGATTTCGGTTGAACGTCAAAAGATCTCCAGTTAATCAAAATAAACCCGCAATTTTTTTTTATTGGGGCGTGTTAGGTGACTTTTTTTTTTGGGTTGGCTTGTGAAAACCTAAGATCTGAGTATTTGCTTTGCTTTACCTTAGTTCGGAGCACAGCCAACGCTACGGGTTGATAAAACCACTGAAGCAGCGCCAAGAACGCGAGGTCAAGCTGTTCGTTCTCTTTCTGTGCCTATGCGGACGGGCTAAACTGGAGCCACTTAATAAGCTACGCTTCATACACATCTTGGTGCTTAAAATGATGGTTGTCAGTTATCTGAAGCTTTATCTGAAATCACAGGAAACGCTTTTCCGTCCTCTACAGATGTTTAAACAGTTCGCGACAAAGCAAAGCAATATTACGTGAGCTTCCTGACACCGAAACTAATGCTGGAGAAGTCGCACCTTTCAATCATGACGATCGGCAGTTGGGTTTGATTTGTTACTAACCATCAAGATGGCGGTAGCTCATTTGGTTTAGCTCAGAGCCGTTTATTGAGAGAGTTTGGCCATACATTGGTTTGAATAGGCGAGCATCTCGGGCCAACCATAGGCCGCGAAACAGCCCCTAGCGGTGGTCGCGTGCTCTAAATTTGTGCCACGACCACGACCGGCTTTATTAGCGGCGAGAAGTTTTGGTGGCGCCCTCCTGTGGTTCCCCTTTGTGACGTCATTACCTTGCAAACAACAAGTTCGATGGTGTTTGTTATTAGCATGGTGGAAGCTTGAAATCATTGCGCTCTCAAAGGAACACTGCCAACACCGTCAAAATTAAAGTTCTTCCATTCCTCTTATTTCCGTCGATGAAAATCCCCTTTCCGACGTCATAGTCAGCGTTCGGCCAATCGTGGAAGGCCGACCACAGCGACGCTTGTGTTCGCTCTCGGGGCTAATAGGGGCGACCAGGTCACCCGAGGCAGCGCGAGCGCGCCGCATTTGCTTTTGATTATTTAGTACTTTCTCTATACTTCGTTTCACCTTATGTGCGAGCGAAGGAAAAGCTGGAAGCGCGAGCACGAAAGCTTCGTGGTTCAGGCTTTGCTCGAGCGCGCGAGCTGGGGAGAAACGCAAAAAGCGCTGGTCTCGCGCTTCTAGCTTTGGCTTCGCTCGCAGATAAAGTGAAACGAAGTATAGTTCGCTGGACCGCCACCGCGTTTACTGGCGCCGTAGCTTAACACGCTAGCAGACGCTTTCGCGTGTGTATCTGTGTGTGTCCGCTCCCCGACCGGCGACGTTTGACGATAATCGGCTGTATTTTAAGACTTTTCTCGTCGTTATTGCGATTGTACGTTCGGTAAAGAGCTACAAGCTGATCTAGATCGCATTCTTTTTGGTCAAAAGATAACAAACTTCCCCTAAACTTAAACCAAATGCGCTACCATGCAGATCACTGCCTCGCGCCAAACTTCGACCCCTACAACACTTTTCCTGAACCGAGTGGAGATCCCAAGTACAGCTCATATCCACCTCCTAGGTGTCATCATCGACCAGCATTTAGATTTCCATCGCTACATCCAAAACGTCGTGTCCGGGGAAAGGTGACTCCTTGGCTTCGTCATTCGGTCCACAAGAAGAGCCAGTCGCGATGTGCCCAGATTGCTGTTCACAGCACTCTGTTGCCCATCCTGGAGTTTTGCTGCTCGGTGTGGGATTCGGCAACCAGACAACTTGTTGCCTCCCTCGAGTCGGTGCAACGTCACGCTTCCTACCTTATTATGGCTCCAACTTGGCCCCCGAACACCCTCCTATCGAGCACTGCCCCTCCTCCGTCCAGTCGGGAGGGACCCGCTTTAACATCGTCCTTAAAGGGATAATCCGGTCAAATTTCGTATTCATGAAAACATTTAGACCTCATTGTCAATGGCTGTAGGAGCATCTTCCACGACAAATCTGAATTTTGTGTGCTTCCCTGGAGGAGTAATTGTATTTTAACCCAAGCGTGCATAAACGGCGTTTTCCTCTTCCACCTTCAGGGAAGCAGAGTTTCTGAGGTAACATCAGGCAAAGAACGCGCCGAACTGAAGCGCACTTCGAATTTTGTCCTCCGCGTGAGCGGTACGACGTGGTTCACCTTCGCTGCTGCGCTAGATTTTTTTTTTTTTAGAATGAAAGGGTATTTTCGTTGTGCGGTTGTCACGCTCCACACTTCTTCGAGACATTTACAGTGGCGAGTAATATGGAATGCTGCGGTGCGTCGGGAGCACTGTGTTCCCACGGAGGAATGAGGCATAGAATATGACAATTGCAAGACTGATGTGACGT
The DNA here is from genome assembly GCA_013358835.2 of Ixodes persulcatus. Lineage (NCBI taxonomy): Eukaryota > Metazoa > Arthropoda > Arachnida > Ixodida > Ixodidae > Ixodes > Ixodes persulcatus. The sequence continues at coordinate 222,647 of JABSTQ010010275.1, forward strand.
CACGTCAGGCACGGGAGTGCAGCCGTTGATACTTGCGAAATTCGGCATGGAGTTTCGTTCAATTATCCGTCGTTGATTACACTAAATTGGGGTGTCGTTTAATGGAATAAAAATGGCCTATGTTAATCATTAGGCTCCCACCAGGTAACCATCACGAAATCTTAAGAACTTCCGGTTTTCACCGGACAATCCCTTTAAGTAGCGACCACGCGGCTCCTAGCCACTTTTCTGCTACCGGACTCCTCGCTTCTTTTTGCCTCCTCCCTGCGGCGTACTCGCACTGGTGGACAGCAGCCCCTTTTAACCCGTACGCTTCGTCACTAGAACTCCTTCGCACCCCGTGCAGCGCAACTTCGGAGGTCCCCCCGCCAGTCACCAGTTCACCACCAATCGACAGTGCCTCACTGGCCTCACTTCGAACATTCACCAAGAGCGTCACGGCCCACCTGCGGAGCATCTAACTCGATATTTATTCCGATCATGGGAGTGGGCTCCAGCAGGCGGACAGGATGCACCATCCTGTACACCCGTACATGCACACTATAGATGCTTAGCTCACAATACTAACTATTCTGCTCGAGAAAACTACGATATAGTGACTCATTTTACCATATTCTAAACACACTATATGCTAGCATTGGCGCCTTTTAATGCGACAGAAATTATCCGAAACCAACCTTGTTTCAACACGGTCCCATTGCCTTCCATAGCGGCCGCCGCGCTTTTGGTGTTGAGCTAGGGCGGCGCCAAGCGGAACACTCGGTCCCTCCAAGCCGTTCACGTGATATTTCTTGGCCCGCGCGCTCCCATAGGGACACGCGGAGTGAGCAGGTCGCCCCTATAAAGCCGGTCGTGGCCACGACTATACTTCGTTTCACCTTATGTGCGAGCGAAGGCAAAACTGGAAGCGCGAGCACGGAAGCTCCGTGCGTTCAGGCTTTGCTCGAGCGCGCGAGCTGGGGAGAAATGCAAAAAGCGCTGGTCTCGCGCTTCTAGCTTTGGCTTCGCTCGCAGGTAAAGTGAAACGAAGTATAATTTGAGCCGTGCCGAGCGGAACTCCGCGTCTCAAGACGCTCGCGCACCCCACCCTTTGAACTGCTTTCTTTCAGCCAGTCTCAGGACGCTGTTCTAGCAGTGCAGACAAAGGCATGGGCACGAGCGCGTGGCTTTGGAAAGTGCCTCCTGCACGAGGTCTCGTACAAACAATAGCGTTTCGCTGAGCTAGGCTCACGCGCCTGTGCCTTTGTCTTCACTGTCGACATTTGTGAGATGGAGTAGAGGTCTCCTGATTGGTCGACGCTGTGTCACAAATTTAGTTTACGCTCTAAGCGTGGGGGGAATATTCGGCGCTGGCGGCGGCCTTTGCTCCGCCTATTGTCCAAACTCTCCTAATATACGGCTCTGGTTTAGCTCACAGGCTAAACCAAGTGCGGTGAGGGATCGTTGGCCGAGTGTGTTGTGGCACCACAGATCAGAGCACGTGGAGAAATGCTCGAGCGCGAGCTCCGTTCAAAGCACGGAGCTCACTCTGTAGAGCCTGTAGGGACCCGTGCCACACGGGCAACTCGAATGCCATTTACAACGAATGACATTTTTGTGATTGGCGAATCAGCTCGCAATCTGTCGCGCGTGGAATGCGCTACGCGCGCGCTGATTGGCCGTCCGCTCAAATGTCATTCGTTGTAAATGGCATTCGAGTTGCCTGTGTGGCACGGGTATAAATCTCCTCGACGTGTTTGCGTTGGTTTTTCAAATAACCTCAAAGGTGCCAGTGCACGAGGCCCGTATCTCGAGCGGCCCTTAGAGGCAAATGGCGGCGCAGGACTAAAATGACATGGTCCTTGAAAGCCAATGGCGGCGGAGCACCCGCTCGTGGCATGGGCGTCGGCAGGGGGGTGCAAAAGGGGCAGTTGCCCCCCCCAAGCCAGTGTGCCTCCCCCCCCCCCCCCCCACCCCCTCCCTTCCCCAGCTCTCTCGGGTACGGGGGATCGAATGACGTCGCGCCATAGCTTTTCCAGCAAGCGGAGAAACCGAAAGCAATCCTAAAAATAAAATCCACGCACTTTTGTCTCCTTGGATCCTTCAGCAATAAACACAAAAAAAGAATAAGGTCTCCCCTCGGTCAGTTGCGATCAACCGCGCCCAGCTGGCAAAAAAAACAAAACAAAAAAACATAGGGAGGGGCACTTACTTCCGAGAACACCGCAGTCCTGTGTTGTGATGAATCACAGGCATTCGAGTGAAAGTCAGTAAAATGCCCCCAAAACAGAGCGTCTTCTACACATAGAGGGATTCTTCCAAAAAGCCCAAAAGAACAAATCGGCGTTGCTACTATACTCCGTTTCAGCGTACGGTGGACCGCAACGGACGTTACAAGTCATACCAGCCAATCCAGCGCATGTGAACGTATCACGTGACCACGCGCTTCGCTGCGTGTATCTCAAAGGTGACGTGACGCTCATGCGGCATTGGATTGGCTCTGATGGCTCGTAGCATCCTCCGCGGTCCATCGTAAGGAGAAACGTGAAGATTGTCCGCGCTCCCCCTTCGCTCCGTTCACATCGTAAAACCGACTGCGTAAGGAGTAGAGGGAGCGGGCCGCAAGAAGAAGAGGGGGAGGGGGAGGGTACTTTGGCATTTTGAGGAGGTTTCGATCCCCCAAACCACCCCCGTTTACGCCAGTGCTCACACCAGTGCTCTGTTTTGTATATATGTGCCTTTGGGCTTTTCTTCTCCTTTGCCCGTAGTATGTTGCGGTCATGGGAAAGGAGAAGAGGGGGGTCAAAATCGGGGCCAGGCGTCCTCTTTTGGACAATGCAGTTCTGCGAAACTCTGTTCGCACCATGTCAACGACGATACTCCCCCGGGCCATAACTCACGCGGGAGAGGCGTGTCGGACCGTCCTCGTTGACACCATCGTGTTCACACACGTGAAACCGTCGAATATCTGTGACAGGCTGGCACACTTTGCTGTTGCTGGCTCTCTCTTCCTCTCCCAGTTGCCTGAAAGGGCCACATTCCGCACCCAATCCCACTTTTTTATATAACCATGGGCTGATATGGGTCAGCAGTGAAAATGGTCATCAGAAGCTTTTTTTTAAACGGAAAGCTGACAGTGATAATGACAATTCATCTTGTGCAACGAAGAAGCACGTGACCTCAGTGCTGTGTCATTACCTGCAATCTATCGATGTACCTGCTGTCTCCGTCACTCCTGAGCATTCTCCGGCTTTAAAGAGCCAGCTGAACATTGGCTTTGCCCTCGACTCTCACAGGTATGTCAGACTCGTCTTTAACTGTGGGAGTATTCATGCAAAGCTGAGCTTGATCATATAGTATATAACAGCCAATATAAAGATAAGAGGGCTAAAGTTTTACCCCAGTTCTGAAATGAGACAGAGCGAGCATGGCAAGCTAAGGGAACCCGCGTCGAGGAAATACGGAAAGTTAGAATGGCAACTAACCCTCCAGCGGTAGCCCTGCCGTGCTAGCTTTCCAACACAGCTAACGCAGCTTTCAGGTGTCTTCCACGAACCGCAATCCGGGAAATGCTTCGAATTAATATTACGAGCGAAGACAATTTTGTGCAGAAAATTAGAGTTGTAAATTGGAACATAGGCCAACTTGGGGTAGCTTTTAAAAACTTGTATAAACGTCAAATATTGTTAAATATGGAAATAGGGTATTGTTCTTTGCTGCGACAATTTATTATGTGAGCGCGTGACTTACGTGCACTGCCTTGCTATTTTATTGTGTACGGTACATATATATTGCCAATACTTAACTTAGTGGACTAAGTGGGCTGTTTTGTTGTTTTGCCGCGTCGTAGACTAAATTTCTTTTTTTTTCACTGTGCCTGTACATAGCAATGAAAAAGAAAATTTACTTTGAAATTACTGATGCATTGAACTTTTTAAAATAATTGCTTCATAACAACTATGCGCATCTTGCAAGCTGTATTCAGCTCTTTCGTATTCAGCCCCCCCCCCCTCCCCCCTTTCCACCTTGAGCGCACACGCCCAAAAAGGGCTGTCAGTTTGCCCCCCCTAAGACAAAATCCTGCCGACGCCCATGGCTCGTGGCACGTGTCTTGCGCGTTTCCACAACAATGGTTGGCGGTACTTGTAAAAAACGCCTTTATCAAGGGGCTTTAGCAAGGACACTGGGGTTAGTCGGCCATCTGCATCCTACCGCCATGCGATCGTGTACCACATATACTGCGTAATGCGCGTTAAAGACCCCGAGCGAACAGTTGTACTGCACTTTTTATAACCTTCAACGGGTAACAATGTCGCCCTACGAAACTGCTTCTCTCTAAGAAACTAACGACTAATTTTGAATGCACCGTTACATTGCATTTTTAATGTGTATTCGCGTGTTCGCGTTTTTGTTTTGTCTACATCTTTGATTATGCGGTTCTTACACTCTCAGAAAAAAAGGGTATATTCTTGCACCCCTTGTCCCTTATACGACACCCCAAAACTTCAGTTCGACGTACAGCGCGCTGACGTCATACCGTCGTTTCCAACTTTCACAGACGGCTTGATAGCCGAGTGGTACAACTTATTGAAATAGCTAATGCACCTGTTATTGACTACAAAAAAGTAATCGGGGTTTTCTAGGTATTACTGCAAAACCTCAGTGTTTCTTTCCTGTAGTCTTTGATATCCACTTTAGCTGCTTAATGAGGTACATCTCACCATTCTCAAGCACCTCGTAAAAGTTGAGGCCGTCTGTTCGACGTCAACGCGCTGTACGTAGAACTGAAGTTTTGGGGTGTCATATATGGGACAAGGGGTGTAAGAATATACCATTTTTTTCTGAGAGTGTACTTATGATGAAACAGACTATAGTTGTCGGACTTCTGGAAAAATATTATATAACTAAGAAATTGGCACGTGAACGCAAAAGACAAAAAAACAAAGACACGCAGACACACATATGCGCACTTACTAAAAATAATTGAAAGAATAGAATTGATTATATATATATGTATATATATATATATATATATATCAGACTTGTGCCCGTTACTTCAAAAAAGTAATTAATTACAGTTACAATTACTTGGCCTAAAAAGTAATGGATTACCGTTACAAATTACTCGCCGTAAAAAGTAATCGATTAATTACTTCGTTACTTTACTCGATTACTTTTACGTTACTCCAAAAGAATACGAAAAAGACACACTATATACTGCGTGCTCGAAGGGGAAAAGTCTGGGCCTCATCAAAATTAAAACAGAAATAAACATATTCATTACTTTCTACCCAATATTTTAGGTTAATAAGTTTTGGAGAACGAATCTATAAAGTTGTAAAGAGCTTGAACAGGTGCTCAAGGTAAGCGAGCCTTGCGCTGTCCAACCGGGACAGAACTAAATCCTATGAACATGCGACGAATGCACTTGGGTGGTGGAGGCACGCATGCACACCATTCGAATCAATCCGAGTTTGGCGTCGGCGAGCTTCAAAACACGATTTCCCTGAAGATATGGTTTTTCTATGTTTGCTGCATTTAGCCTAAATAGGGGCTAGTTTACCTACTAAAACGGACTAGTTGTGAGACCAAGATGCGGTACTTGCCTCTGGGAACATTTCAAAGACTCCTCCTTGATGAAGGTTGTTATCCGACCGAATGACCCACTTGATCTTCTTTCTTGATCACCAAACTTATCAGAACCAAGACGTCACACGAAATATTATTGCACAATCTCTCAGCTGAACTGACTTTCCCATCTAGAAATTATTAAAAACAGGCCAATATTTAGTGAACAGCACGCTTCATGTCTTTCACACGTTCACAGGCGGCTTCACAACTCGTCTCCAAGTGAGTCACCATTTATTCTCAGAAAACTCGGGCTATGTTTCTTTTCCCCAACAATTTCCGTCTAAGTTCCCGCAGGCCCAATCCGCTGACGAGAACCCTAGCCTTCTCGTTTCTAAGAATACGGGCTCAGCTTGGATTTCCCAAGCCGTTTTGTTGTGCTCCCCGACCAGGTTATTGCCTGCTGTCGAAAGTTACTGTTTAAACTGACAGCAGGGTTGATGCTAGATTTTTCTTTGTTCCAATGAACTGCCACCATCGCATTCCTCCTGTTTTCGCCCTACGTATCCTTCTTCTTCTTGAGCGTTGTGAATAAGATGGGGAAGGGAGAGAGGGCCAATTGTGGTGTGAAGTCAAGCAACAGGAGACACATAGCTTGTTGGCCCAGCCAGTATTCAGCTTTCACAGCGCTGTCAAGGATGAGCAGGGTCGAGGACTCGAGGTCTCATTAGAGCTGCCTCTCTGTTTGTGGGGTGAGCGTGTGTATAGGCGGAAACATCAACAAGCAAAGCACGGTCTCGTTAAAAAAAAAATTGTTTTAGGGGAACAAGGCGCGGGGGAGTGGGGAAGGATAAAGGAGGGTAGAGGAGGGGGAGGGGAGGAGAAAGGGAGCGGACGTATGCGCCACGGTCACTCTGTCCACGGTCCCACTTGACACGAACCCCAAGCCACGGTTTTATGGTCCATTCGTTTTCTGCTCTTTTGTAAGCTCGCAGCCGTCCGTTCGTTTTCCAAGAAGTCGAAGCCTGTTGCCTTTCTGTAGAGTGTCAAATCCTCCCAGCCTGGCTGACCGTACGAACGAGTCGAGAAACGGTCTCTGGCTGGGCTGTCGTGCTTTCCGTGAATTCCTTTCCCTCACCAGAACCTCACCAGTCTTGTGTTACCATGCTAAAAACGCGAAGGCCGTTGCATCGCCCTTCTTCACTCTATTTCTTTTTTTGACGGGACGGAAGAATTGTAACGAGTAATTTCAGTAATTCGTTACTGAAAAAAGTAATGAGATTACGTTACAAATTACATTTTTAAAAAAGTAACGAATTAATTACAAAATTACAAGAAAAGTAATTAATTACAAGTAATCCCGTTACTTGTAACGGATTACTTCGAAGTCTGATATATATATATATATATATATATATATATATATATATATATATATATATATATATATATATATATATATATATATATATATATATATATATATATATATATATATATATATATGTTTTCAAAGGTTTGTGCGCACCAAAAGCTATAAAAGCGAGCTCGATGCTTTGGATGGGGCGCTTGTTCACTGGAAGTGCAGTTCAGGGCAGTATGCTCGCACTTGTATGTTCCGCTTCGCTCGCAGGATAAAACCAAATACTTTACTGGTAATTCATTTAGCGAAACAAAGCTTACCTTCTGTATATGTGCAATGTCCTCAGTTTTAGCGTGATTACAAGCTTGTTTATCATAATTGTTTTCGTTTCCCACTGCGATTCAGTTCGTGCTCTTCTGTGTGCTACATGCACTAGAGACCAAGGTAATTCAGGAGCATTCTATTTCGCGGATTGTAAAAAAACCGATGCAACTTGCCGTGTGTGCCAGAATCAATACAAAATATTCTAAGCTTCACATCACACCGCTTGCCTCAGTAAACATTGTTGTTTGTCAAGAACAATTGCGATTGTATAAAATCACGTGGCAAAAACTCGTTCTAAGCAAGCGACCGTTGGCATGCAGTGAATACTCATCATTAACCCAGAATTGGAATGTTTCCTTCTTTCTCTTTTAAGTAATCAGGAGACAACTTACACCGAATCTAAGGGTAATAAAGTACTATGAGCATTCGAACATAATGGCCTGAGCAGTATATGTGTACATGCACATACACTGCTTTTGATGCACTCTTAACTTTCGATACGCTCACCGCTAGTGTAAAATGTAGAGTTGTGTCAGTCTTAATCAGCGTACCATGTGCGTGCTAACACTATATTTTATACAACGTCAAACTCTACCCGTTCGCATCTTTTTTCATTTTTGCACACCACTACTTGCGCGAGTAAATCACCAAATTAAAACTGGCACAGGGTGTCGCAAAAAAATTACATTTTTTTACCGCGAAAATAAACTACGCATCGCCTAACGCTCATTCTCCGCCCAAAGGTAGCACTAAATCACAACCAGATGCCAAAGTTTCATCCCGAACGGACACCTTATTCAAAGGTTATAAGTGATTTTCTGAAAATTTCAATGGGAAAATGGAGCCAATTTTTGCCCGTTTTCGATTTCTGGCGCCATAGAGTTCCATGTATTCGAAAACTCTGTCGGCCGCCATTTTCACATTGAACTTTTCAGAAAATCACTCATAATTTTTGAATAAGGTATCGGATCGGGCTGAAACTTTGATATCTGGTTGTGACCTTTAGCACTACAGTGGGCGGAGAATGAGCGGCGTTCGGCGATACCTAGTTTATTCTTGAGGTAAAAAAAACCGTAATTTTTTTTTTTTTTTAGATACCCTGTACATTGCTTAAACTATGTGCAAAAGCTATCTGCAGACCCAGAATCTTTGCCTGGCCAGTCGTTGCATGTATCACTGAATTCGTATTAAAATTAATTCGTATCATGTATTGCTGTGAGTTAATTTTTAACCTCGGCATTTTTTTTATTATGACTCCCGCGCCAGTCCTACTTTAGATTTACCAAACTCAACATTTAAACCCGAGTGTCGCTTTTTGTGTTTTCCAGTCTCGTGGTTTTGGTCAAAATAAACACCCAGCTACCTAAATAAAACACCTGACCGCCCCCTCCCCCCCCCCAAAAAAAAAATATATATATATATATATATATATATATATATATATATATATATCTATATTTTTTAGGTAGTTAATTTTTCCAGCTAGAAGTTTGGAAACCCAAGTCTATCACGTCATCACGTTTTCCTGGAAATCCACAAAGAGCCGAACACATGCACGACAAAAGGGCCGGCCCGTCATATTGCCGCCCGCAGAGCCGAAAAAGCAACGCTCGGTCACGGACCTCTAGAAGATTCGCGTTCATTCTTGCACCAGACGTAACTTTCGCCCTGCTTTCTTGTTCTCGAAAGTGCCAGTTCATCCTCGCCCCGAGCGCGTGACGCTCGAACCTTCTTTGCCGAACTTTCGAGATGGTGACGCACTGTAGTAGATAAGCAGCTGCCAGCGACCTTGTCGAGTCAGTCTCGCTCTCGCTCTCTGTTACGTTGCCGAATCGCCGCCTGCTTTTCTGTTGCCTCGGCGCTCTTTTTTTACTTGTTTTGTTTGGCACAAGTTTGCCGATTAAACCTTTATTTTTCAGTTCACTGTTCGTCTTCTCGTCACCTTCATTCGTGTCAATATAAATCTAACCACATTGGAATATGTGTAACTGACCTCTGAAATCTCCGATAACGGCGCACAGGCAATTTTATATTTTTCAACGCGTCGGTTGTTCTGTTGTGCATGTGTCTCGCCATTTGGCTGAGGACGATTTTCGCGTTTTGTTCTGCCCACATTTGCTGGAGACGTGAGCTCGGAGCGTAGGCAACTGGCCCCCTTGCACGAGAACTGGCGCAGCCGTGCGCGTTCCAAAGAAAGCTCGTGCAGAGAAAAACAAGCGAAGGACCAGGGATGTCAAATTCAGGATATAGAAAAATACCCCACTGTATCGAAGCGCCACCACGCACGATTTCTCGCCTTGATGCACAGGCCTGGAAGGCGATCCCCCCGCCATCTGTTGGTTCAGAATCACACTAACCAAGGGTGGGGTTGCACCTTAAGGTGATGACTCTGGCCGCTCTTCTCGCGGGGAGCGAGCGACCAGGGGCCCTAATCTGGACATTTGGCGAGAAAGCCGGCGAGAAATCTGGCGTCCGTGATTTGCCGACGCCGCACTTGACCTTGGCGCCGGCCAATCATAGCCGCCAGATTTCTCGCCGACTTTTCCGCCAACTGTCCAGATTAGGGCCCCAGATTGTGTTCGAAGGTAGCCTCGAACCAGGAGTAGTTAGTTCCGCGCCGCCGCGGAGGGCGCTGAGGTATGAGGTCCCACCTCGGCGGCCACGTTGTTTGCGGCGTAGCGTCCTGCGTGGGGTGGTGTGGCGGTGGCGTGCGGTCAGTGGCTGGCCTCGTGTTTTGCTTTGGTGCACAAGTGCCACCATCGTGCACGAAGGTGAGCCTTAACCCGAAGAAGAAGAAGTAGGAAGAGAACATAGATTTACGGACTCTGGTGACTTGGTGGCGGCGTGGCGGCGGTGAGGTACAACAAGAAGCGGTGAGCGAGGGAATGGCGATACCACCGCTGGTAGAAACAACCGGAGCGGCCGCTTTGAGAGGGACGCCGTACTTGGGTGCCATCTACACTCTAAAAAAAGGGTATCACCTTACACCTTTTTGTCCTATTTAATACACCCCAAAACGTCAAATCGACGTACAGCGCCTTATAGTCGAACAAACGGCCCCAAAATTTAGGAGGGGCTTGATAACGGTGCGATATACCTTTCTAAATAGCTAAAGTACGTATCAAAGACCACATAAAGAAAACACTGAGTTTTTGCAGTAGAGCCAAGAAAACCCCGATTATTTTTTTCTTTTAGTCAGTAACACGTACATTAGCTATTTTAATAAGTTGATTTTAATTTAAAATTAAAGTTTTAATAAGATAGAGATCAGTGCTCACAACCGATAATGCTGGCCCTGATGTCGAGGGTAGGAAGTATAAAAGGACGTCACTGAACGCGCCTGCACACTACGAGCCACGCACAAGCCTCTCGCTTGAAAGTCCGTCATGGCCACTTGGGAGTTCATGGAACGTGAACCGTTTTAATTTGAGAACCTCTAAAACCATTATTTCGAAAATTTCACGCTGTGCTGTTACTCTCGCTCAGTTGGAACGCTTCTAAGCAGGGGCGTCGAAACAAAGCAAAGGGCGCCCCAGCGCCAGAACATAGCCTCCAAGGCGACGAGATGTTTTAGTAGCGCCCTCCTGTGGTTCCCTCTCCTGACATCATTACCTTCCAAACAACAAGTTCGATGATGTTGGTAATTAGCATGGTGGAAGCTAGTGCCACTAAATTAGCTGCGCTTAGAGTATCGGAACTCTGTTTCCCGACATTGTTGTGGGTGCCGCCATTTTGGTACTTGCGCAGAGCAGACGCACCTGCCGATCGTCATGATTCAAAAGTCCGACTTCCTCAGCATTAGATTCGGTGTCAGGAAGCCGATGTAATATTGCTTTGGTTTTTCGCGAACTTTTTAAACATTTGTGGAGGACGGAAAAGCGTTTCCTGTGATTTCAGATAAAGCTTCAGATAACTGGCGACCATGATTTTAAGCCACAATATGGGTAAGTGTCGTTACTATGTAGCGTAGCTCATTTAGTGGCACTAGTGAAAGCCTGAAATCATTACGCTCTGAAGCCAGCACTGCCTACACCGTGAAAATTGAAGTTCTTGCATTACCCTTATTTGCGTTGAATAGAAATTCTTTTCTGGCGTCAAAGTCACCATTTGGCCAATCGTGGCAGGCCGACAACAGGGACGGTTCCAGTCGCTCACCTCGCCCATAGTGCCCAGACGTTTAAAAAAGATGTAATAAAACATTCATGGGAAGAGTATCCCCTTCCTTTAGGCCATCACCCCCCCCCCCCCCCCGGCACGCACACACACACCCCTCTCTCCCGAACCTTTTCTACTGCACTTCCTGACCCCTATTTTATTTCTTTGTGTGTGTTGGTCGTGCCTTTTATATTTCCCTTTCCCCGGCTTTTCTTTTTTGCCATTTCCCGTCGCCCCTTTCATTCCTCAATCACTACCGACGTCGCTACACACACCGCCTCTGGGTAACCCCGGCAGCTTTGTTGACAGTGGCGGTAGATGATCAACTCTGAAGCCATGTACAAAACGCACGGCTCCACAATATCACGAAGTTCAATCTTCGCCTCGATTTAGAAGCGAAGAATTCGGCCTCAAATAAGTCCTTCCCAAAGTTGTGAAACCTAACTTTTTCGTCACCAATAACTTCCACAAACTACGATCTTGCGACGAGAGAGTTCAGAGTATTGACAGCCAGCCTAGGTGCAATCTAGACAGCATTAACGCGGCCTAGGGATGTAAGGACAAGCGTGCGCGACGTCATCAGTGCAGCCGTTCATTCGGCTGGCCATACGGTGTTGCTCGCGCGCGCTCCGAAGAAACTCCCTCCGGCTTTTTCTTTCACAATCTTGTTGGAATATTAGCATGGAGATAATTTGGACGATTGACATCTCGTCCCGCGTAAGGCCATCGTCGCGAAAGTCCAATCAGCACGCTGTACGAACTTTGGCCCCAACTTTGTGTTTGACGACTTCAGCGACCCGTTATGAATCGCCTCTACGTGATGCACATTATAAGCCAGGCTGGCTTACAGAGCACTGTTTCCTTACTTTACGAAGCTTGCGTAAGCTTTCGTCGAGATACGACCGCAACTCATTCGCATATCTGTGCTTCGTATTGCGCATGGCAAGGCCAACGCTTCGTACAAAGCACGAACGTGCCGGTGAGTGTCGGTCATATCTCAACGTACGCGCACGTAAACTTCGTAACGCTTTTTTACGTTGCGAAGTTTACGAAGTTACGAAGCTGTGCGAACAAGCCTTAGCTGTCGTACCGGAGATCTAAGTTGGAAACTCGGCAAGAAAGTCGGCGTGATCGCCGTCTACCGCGATTCGCCAGAGCCGCATTTGACCTTGGTGCTGGCTAGTAGCATCGCTGCGCTGGCCAATCACGGCAGTCAGTGATGTCGCCGACTTTACGGTCAAGCGTCTAGCTTAGAGCCACAGTACTCGCTAAATCCCCCCCTTACAGCGTGTAACAGTGTCCCTAAAGCCAGGCAAATCAAGGTCACGATGCTCAACATTTAATTACTCACTTTTTTACAGCGGATCTGTTAAGGGCTAGTTTCCCCAAGATCGTGTCCGTCCTGAAATTACCTGATGACACTGAACTCTGGACAGCTACCGCCATCTGTGAGCGATGGCGGCAACCCTTCGAGCCCTTCCACTCTGGCTTGCCGACTTGCGGCCGGCCATTACTTCATTCCCACCATAGTACAGCTTCGCTGGTCTTCCTTCTTCACGAGAGTGGAAAGGCTGAAAGTTTCTTTTTGCTGTTGTTTTTCTAAAGGCGAAGATAATTGACACTGTGTTGCTGTGGTTTCCGGTATCTTTTTTTTTAATATTTACTTACCCGAAGAGGGAGTTGTTAAGATCCGCAAAGAAGTAGACGAAGAAGAAGCCGGCCATGAAAAGCGACAAGATCGAAAGCGGGTCTATCTCCGCACCAGAGCCTGCTGAATTCTACAAGATCAAGCCCTGGTGGGTGAACCTCCTGGCCGGCGTAGCGTTGGTCATGTGTTTCGTCACCATCGCGAACGTCGCTTGGCGCTATATCAAGGTAGCCTCGAGAGTCGCCGAAGAACAGAACGAGATGTCGGAGCCGCCCTACTGCCCGATTCCCGATCTGCACGAGCGGCCCGTCGTATGCTTCGTCAATTACGAGTACCAGCGGCCCAACTTCTCCCATCGAAACATACCGGCCCACTTGTGCCGGCATGTCGTACTCTGCTGCCTCACCAGCACGACCGAGCACTCCACAGATCTGGCGGTGACTCAGGGATTCCAGCTGAAGGCGGCGCTGAAGAGGACGCCGCTCTACATAGGCTTCGGGGGCCCGCATGTCAACTACACGGCAGTGAACATGTGGTTCAACGACAGCACGTGCGTGGAAACGCTACTAAACCACATCGTGTACCTCGTGTTGCGTCTTCAGTTCACGGGCGGTGCGGCTGTCATGTTGACAGACTGGATGCTGCTCAAAGACCGCGTGATGCTCGTCAACTTCACTGACACGCTGCGACGAAGGCTGGAGGATAAAGGCGATTACTCGATCGTGATACTGCTGCCGCCGAGGCCGATTGCCGTGTACTCCATGTACTATCCGAGCATGTTCATGCACGGCAGTGTTATACCTATAGCGCTGAGTCATGTGACGGACGTGGACAAGCCGTACATGGGGTTCTTGAGCTGTCTGACGCCCACCCAATTTGCGGGCGCCATGTCCTTTGGGTTCAACGTGTCTCTGGAAAGCATGTACGAGGGCCTCCAGAAGCAATACGGGCTGTCCTGGAAGAGCATGAGCAAAGAAATGGGCTTCTCGTTCTCGCTCGCTTGGACGTACTATAGTCAGCACGACATATACAACAGGACGGCGGGTGCCAAGGCTCACTACCTGGGACTTGTTACGTACAACAACGCATGCACCATAGACCTGGGGTAAGTGCTACGCACTTAACTGGTAGAGGCATTTCTTCGTAGATTTCGCGCTTCAATGCTTCATTCTGCCCACACGTGCATACTGCAAAGCAACAATTAAGAGCGTTCGTTCTTTCTAAATATTTCATATAAAATCGTTTAACATTAACTCGTGAATGAGAAGAAAAATGAAAGCCGTTTAGAACTCCCTGTAACGCCGAATTAGAGCGCCGCCCTTGAGAAGGAGGGGAAGGCACGGGGGGGGGGGGGGGGGGGGGGGGGGGGGGGGGGTCACGTGGCCGGGGGGTCACGTGACATGAGGGGGAAATTTTCCGCTAGATTTAGCGGGGGAATTTACCCATCATGCACCGCGCGGTTACGCCGACGGCGACGGCGACGCCGTTCAAGCCGGAAACGGGCGCCTAAGAGCTGCGCTCTAAAAGCAAACCTACACAGGTTCAAGTGCGCGACAGAAAGAACGAATCATGTCATTGTTGAAGCGGCTTCGCAGTGTTTCCTGCGGCGGAAAACGCAAGGGCGACGAAGCTTAAAAAAGAAATCAAAATAAAGCTTGAGTTTCGACAGGACAAAACGCACATGATGCCCCGAAGCCACACCTTGTATTAAGATGGCGATTTGAGGCTAGTTAGTTCATAAGCACGCTCAAAGCGCGGAAACCACACAAGGACAAAAAGAAAGGGGACCAAACAGGGCCCTGTTTTCGTCCCCTGTCTCATTGTTCTTGTGTCCTGTCCGCGTTTTGAACGTAAGAACACTTCGTAGTTTTCCACGGACACATACACAGTATTGGCGCGCTTACCAGAGACCTCAATCTTCTCCAGTGGCGTAACTAGATATGACGGCGCCCATGGCAAATGAAATTTCGCGCCCCTCATGATGATAGTGATAATGACATCATCACCATCATCATTATATTATTATTATTATTACTCGGCTCGGCGCTCCCTCCCAAGTGGCGCCCGGGCCACTTTTACCCCCCTGCCGCCCCCCCCCCCCCCCCCTAGTTACGCCACTGGAGTTCTCATACTATGACGAAGGGTCGAAATCGAAATGCCCCATGGCTCTAGGCTACGAGACACCGACTCCAAAGTTTCTGCGCCGTAAAGTTTCCCCGGACACATCATACGGCAGTCGCAGTTCGTAGCATGGCATATAGTTGGGCTAGTTGGTGCATGTCTAATGGGGAAAAAAGAAAACGCAATATAAACGGGGGACAAGAAGCACAGCGCTGTGTCTGTTTACTTCTCGTCCTTGTCCCTCGTCTACTTTGTGCTGCTTTTTACACATTCGGATTTCGCGCGTGGTTTGCGTAGCGATCCAATGCAGCATTGTAAAGTGAAGAATTTTTCGCAGCATTTTTATTCCACTTCAATGGAACTTTTTTTCAAAATTCAACACCATCTGGTGGCTCAAAAAGCAGTTTCACTTAATAATGGTGTTCAAGCGACTGTATCTCATCGGTCACCGTCACTTTCGAAAATCAATGGCCGTTGAAAATTGGTTATTCGATCAACTTATAATTTTTTCTTGGTTTGGTTCAGTTTCTACGGGGTGAACATAACAACTGAGTAGTAAAACGCGGCGACACAGAAACCGCTTGATTAAATTTTTGCCATCAAAAGGCTTTAGAGCTGGTCTCCAAAACGTTTGACTAGGGGCGCCGGATTAGGAATCTGTCGCAGTTCCGAGGGCTGGAAAATATATCAGGCAATATAAATGAGCAAATAGTAAAAACAAATATGCCTAGTAAATTATGATTGAACTTTGCAAATTTAAACCTCAGAAAAATATGTAGGGTGGATAAATGCAAATATACAAAAAGTCGCTAATTATGACATTACAAAATAACTGACCCCGAAGCCTCACCAGGCAGAAACCAAAGCGCATAGAAACTTTGACATATTCAGACAAGGCAGAAGAGTAATGAATATTGTAGATCTGATAATGACCATACGAAATAGTTGCGACACAAGACACTAATCATGATATACATGAAAACGCAAAGGAATTTTTAAGAAGTTAGAGAGACGTGAAAGTGGGGACTACGTATAGTAATTGTGGTGATGACAGCGTACAATTAATAATATGGTGAGGGAACTCGCGTTTGGATGGGTTCTCTTTCAGTCCTTGTGATACCTTCGGAAGATCATCACCCCGAGTGCACTTAGTCGCGCAGTGGAAACAGCTTCCAGGGGTGACAACTGGCGCTCTTGGCGATGTCTGTGTTCCCGATCAGTTGTGCGGACCAGGCTCTCACCTGCTGAAGGATCATGACAGAAAGGCCATAGGAACCTAATTTCCCTGAGTAAGAAAGGTAGCGACATCTTCTCCCTCCTCTGACGCGCACACCTTTTATCTTTATGTTTTGCTTTTTTAGCGTGAGCTACACTGGCCGGGGTTGAGCAGTTTCGCGTGGCTCTCATAATGAGCCGTGCTCATTATGCGGAGCGCGCGGCGGCGGCGGCGGAGCTCCACATAATAAGCACGCATAATGAGCACGGCTCATTATGAGAGCCACGCGAAGCCGCTGCCGCTAGCTCCGCCGCCGCCGCGCCCGCCTCGCCCACCTCGCCGGTCTGCGCATTCCAGAGGAGTGACCTCATAGCTGCGGCAGACGCACATGGCGCGCGCTGCGTGCCCAGCTGTGCGCCTCCGTTGCGCAGTAGCAAGTCTGACGCTGCACCGGAGCCGCTTGATAGCGCCTCTCATTTTGTGCGCACAAGCTCACGCTACGTATATCCTGGCATAGCCGAGCTAAGCCACCGCAATTTTTTTTTACACCCGCGCGTTGACTGTAGTGCCGCCTGGATCGGCCCAAGATAGCAGACGGCCTTCCTATACTTGAGTCAGAGCACAGTTAACGGCTGAAAGACACGCAAATGCATACACACAGGCTAAAAGCGCACTGTCACGGTCTACCAGCCTCGAAGGATGTGCTCCTAAGAAAGACAATGAAAGCTGTGACGTTGCACAGTCTCCGTTATTTGATTGGCGACATGAGCTCATAGCATGCACTGCGCTCCGACAGCGTAGGCATTTCTTCTCCCTCCTCCTCTAACGCGCACACCTTTTATCTTTATGTTTTGCTTTTCTACACCTGCGCGCCGATTGTAGCGCCGCCTGGAT
Organism: Ixodes persulcatus; assembly: GCA_013358835.2. Classification (NCBI taxonomy): domain Eukaryota; kingdom Metazoa; phylum Arthropoda; class Arachnida; order Ixodida; family Ixodidae; genus Ixodes; species Ixodes persulcatus. Next base: position 239,915 of record JABSTQ010010275.1, read on the forward strand.
CGGCCCAAGATAGCAGGCGGCATTCTTCAAAGGATGTCGCTACTTTTCCGTATAAAGGGGCTTTCTAAGAACCGACTGACAAATAAATCCACATTGGCTTTTATTTCTGTGTCCGTCACTACTGTGAGAAGGATAACTGGAAACGATCTTTCACGACGCTTCTGTGACTTGCACTCAGACCACCAAGTCATCTAGCCGCCGTGGAGTGCAAGTTTCCCCTGACGATTCCCTAGCGAAGACAGGGCTTAAAAATTGGGCAATGAATGCACAATGCGCAGACAGTCTAGATTACATATCGTGATTTGGAAACTTCGGACGCTTATGGAAAAGAAAATCAACGTCGTTTAGATAAACGGAAGCGGAGTTAAATGGCGACGGCCTCTCTTATCGGCAGGTCGCATCGCAAGACGTACCGGGACTACCTAACGGATTGCCAGGTCATCTCGGACGGCGGCTACAGGTGGTTCTCCGGTCTGGGCGAGGAGTCCACTCAGTTCATCAGGGCGCATCGAGACATCCGGGCCATCGGCATTTTCGACCTCGAGTACGACGACGTGGACGGGGTCTGTCGCGGTTTCAAGTTCCCGCAGTTGCAGGCACTGCACGACGTCTTCCGACAATCCTGACGCTTGTTGCAGGCCGAACGCGTATACCTTGTAAATAAAGTTTTTGCGAAGGCAACTTGCAACCGCACCGCGGGTTGCTTATTTACGGTCGTTTTAAAGAAGCGACACAAGTATCCTACCTTCAGATGATACCTCTCAGAATGAAGCCTTGACAACCATCTAAGCTACGAAACACGCGTTACTTTTACAGCGGAGCTGTTAAGGACTAACTGTTTTCACCTCAAGAAAAAAGTACGTTTTGCGCATTGTTCCTACGCGGCGCGAAATAGTTCTTACGGGATTCAGTACTTGGAGCAAAAAGCGATGCTTTTGGCGTTTGGAACGTGTACGTCTTGATAAGGTAACATATATCTAATCTAAAATTCACCTACATATGTCTTCATTATCCACATAAAGGGGGAAATTAGTAATGTTCCGCAGACCGGACTGTTTTTTCACTTCCGGTTCCTGAGGTGACAACAGGTAATAGTTTTTCCCCAGGATCGTGTCCCCGCAAAGAAATGAAGACACCGAACTTTGACACCTACCGCAGCTATTAGCACGTGCGGCAAGCATGTATCGGGTTGTCGCCTCGTCATAATGGCAGCCTTGCACTCTGGCTTGCCGACTGCGGCCGTCCATTACTTTCCTTGACAGTCTCCACTGGTCTGTCTTCTTCACACGAGGGACAGGTGAAAGTTCTTATTCCCTCTGCGCAATGGGCTCCGCATAAAAACTGTATAATGCCTTTAAGCAGCTTGAATGAGCTCCATCGTAAACGACCTTCAGTTTTTTGTGTTTTTTCTTATTCCGTTTACTTCACACCATTATTACCATAGCGGCCAGATTATTTCTATTTTAGATTTTTTTGTGTCTTTCTCCCAGCATTGGAGGCTCTTCAACGCCCGTTTCAATGGCTCGTATCTCGGTAATGCAAGAGAAGGTCATCACTGGCGTCTATAATCAAGCGCGTGTTTAAAGGGACACTGACAAGGCATTTATGCTGGCCAAGGTTTTTATTACAAGTTGCGGCTCGAAATTCATTTTCTTTCTGCCCGAAAAGCGCCGATCGAGAACTGGCCAGTTTGAGCCATGGTCACTCTCTTCCCCGTGGTCACGTGCCGTTCTCTATGGTTGAGACACAACCACCAAGTATAATCGATTCAAGGCACACACTCAATACTAAAGATGGAAAAAAGACTATGATACTCATTCTTTTTCCTCTATAAAGCTGCAAATATGTTGATTGAAAAAAAACAGTTTCACAGTCACGTGACTTCGGGCAACTCTCTGCTCCCCTGTATTTCTTCTTCCTCCCTAGCCTGGTTTCGGTTTCGAGCAGTCGTGTCTTTTTTTCCTTCCGTAAAAATATACATGATGTTGCAGTAAAATAAAAATTGGATAGTCTTCTGACACAACAAGAAATCGCCTGGCAAAAGAATAAAAAATAAAAGTGTTTGGGGGGAGTCCGTGTATCTTTAAAAAATAATACAACAAAATTTCGGCGCTTATTTCTTGGTCTAAACATGTTCAAGGAAGCAGTATTACATCGGACACACAAATCTATTGTTCAAAAAAATTTTAAAACGAATTAAACGATCAGCAAAGGGCGCCTGATGGATGTCGCTAAAGCCCTGTTTGTAATGCCCGTCTAGGAACCTTGACAGGTAGTGACTGTGCCTGTCTCGCCTAGAACTATACACGCTTTGAACCTGACGTCTTCCCGCCAGCTCTCCGGCCACCCCGAGAAAAGAAGAAAAAGAGAAACTCCCCTCTCATCGGGACTCTCTTTTCTGTATTCAAGACATCTCTTGTCCCTCTACAAGATTATTTGAAGATTAACCCGCCACTCAAAATTCATACAAAAGCAGCTCTAAGGATAGTTCGGGTGGCCTGATCGCAGGCGTGCTTCGGCCGCTTCGGTGGCTGAAACGGCTAGGGAATCCTGTCGACGTCAGCCTTGCCGTAGCTTTGCTCGTCCCGAGACAGTCTACGTCACGATTGCGCCGGATGTCACGTGCTTTCCTCTGGCTGCTCGCTTGCCACAGTAGGCCGTTTATAACGAAAAATAAAGTCATCAGGCTCACAGTACAAACGTGCGATTGTCGTATACGGGTATTGTGGATCATATTTAGTCTATTTCTGAATACGACGGGCATCCCAGACAACACTTGGACATCCCCAGGATGTCCTCAGGACAACCTTTCGAGGACATTATGATGTCCTGTGGATGTCCTCAAATGATCCTGGAAGCATCCTAAAAACGTCCTATTGTCCGGCCTCAGGACATCCTCAGAACGTCCTCAGGAGGGCAGCCAAGAATTTTTCTAGTACATTTTTAGGACAATGCACTGCAGGTGTAGCTGTTCACTGAGCTTTTAAGCGCCGTTCACACATATGCAACCGAGTAAGACCGAGAGAGACCAGACCGGTTTTTAAGCCTCTTGCGAAGTCTTAGGACCGGATGCGCTGCTGCGGAGCTGGTTCTAAGACGTCGTAAGAGGCTTAAAAACCGATCTTGTCTCTCTCGGTCGTACTCGGTTGCAAGAGTGTGAACGGGCCTTTAGGATGCTTTCATTTTTTATTGTTTCTAAGTTTTCTCCAACTAGATTTTGAACCTGAACATGCCTGCAGAAAGAAATGCATTGTTGTGTACTATTTTAAAGTGAAATTCACACAGTAATTCTAGATACTAGTCAGTGAGAGGAAGAACATAGGGCAAGGGAAAGAGGGAAGAAAGCTGACGGAATGCTGAAGAGGAGAGAGGAAAACCTCTCCCCTCCAGCATCCCGTCTGCTTTCTCCTCTGCGTCTTTCCTTGCCCTATGTAGCCTGTAACTATGAGCATGATCATGCCTTTCATTATTGCAAACAAAGGTAACCGTTCAAGAAATACTTTATTGGAGAGCAAATGTTATACACGACATTTTTCAATGTCTGCACCAGACTTCGCATCTTGGCCAGCACTAGTCCGAATAGTCAGCAGGATCTAGAAAAAAATCAATTCCATAAGCATTCATAATAAAACAGGTAATGTGAGAAACTTACCATCATGTCGAACATCTCCGGCTTTTGACGGCAGCTTTTTCAGTTTCTCTCCAGCGTGGCGCAGCCACACTTTGATGATGGTCTCCAAGTCAGCTTTGTTTGCACACCAATATTTGCTTTCACTGCCCCTGAAACATTGATTTGTGATGACAGACACAGCAGAAAACGTTGGTACGGAACACACACATCTTTATCGAACTAAGGAAAAAAAACACCGCCAAGGATGGTTGTGGCGGTTGCGGTTCGTGCGAGGAAGATGCCCTTGCTACCGAGTCTATTTTCGCACAGTTGATAAGCTCGAAGCATTCGTTTACGCGCCGGCATCTTTCCCTCCGAAATTGCCGTTCACTGCTTTCCGCCATTTCGAAGAAGTATTACATATAAAAAACACTAACCTTTGTCACTGCCTTGCATTGCTGCCATCATCAATTTGGATGAAACAGCGCGGATATACAGATTCGCAGCACTAGCTAAGTGATATATTTCTTCTTCCTCAAATCGTCATCTTCTTTTCCTTCGCCATTAATGAGAACATTTAAAATTTTTAAACACCAGAAACCAAAGAGCTAATAAACATTAAAAAGTAAAGAATAAATAAATAAATAAATAAATAAATAAATAAATAAATAAATAAATAAATGACAACTAAAAATAAACAAAACAAAAAACAAAAAATTAAAAAATAAATTGAAGAAATATTTTTTAATAAATTAAAATTAAAAATACACTTAAAACAAATTATTTTTAAATTTAAAAAAATAGTTTTTTTTTAATTGTTATTTATTTATTTATTTATTTATTTATTATTTATTTATTATTGCATATTGGCTATTTGGTTTCTAGTGTTTAAAAATTTAAAATGTTCTCATTAACGGCGAAGGAGTAGAAGATGACGATTTGAGGAAGAAGAAATATAGAACTCAGTTATTAGTCAGCGCTGCGAGTCTGTTTCTTTCTGTGTGCCTACGAGCGTGACTGTATCCGCGCTGTTCCATCCAAGCATGAATTACCAACTAGCCCAAGCATCCACATTATCAAGCCATCATCAACCTCGAGGCTATTTCTGTTTCTATCCTGGCTTGGCTTAGCTTGCTTGGATCTCTCGGATGGGTGGATAATTGCAATAACGGTACGCCTTGTAGTAGCCGGTAGCTTGCGCCACCAAGAATGAATGTTGCCAAGGGAACTGAATTCCGAAATACTGCGCAAATACAAAACTAATAATAATTGTAGTGCGTCCTGGTTTTAATAAAGAATTTTTTGATCAAAACTATAGTTAAAATATGCCCTAAACTTACACAACTACATGTAATAATTTGTATGTCAAATCTAGGTTAGCAGCAAACATGAACTGTGTATACTACCGCCATTTCATTAATTTATATTTTTAATAACGCAATCAAATTGAGGACGTATATTTACCTTAACTTTGTATCCTTCGTCCTCAATAAATCCTCGGAAGGACGTTTCTAGGATGATCCAGCGACTGACGTTCTCAGGATGTCCTGAGGACGTCTTGAAAACCGTGAGGACGTTTGTACCTTTTGAGGACGTCCTGAGGATGTCGGGTGTTGTCTGGGATATTTCAAATTTCTTTTAAGTACCCCTTTAAGGCGGTTATATAAAAAGTAAACTAGCAGCGTTTACCGCCTCAACTCGCAGCCAGAACAAGCGGCCATCTGAGCATGTGCCGATTATTTCCGACTCCAAAGAAATGAGCTGCGGCTAGCACAGAAAGCTGTGGAGGCAGGTTCGCTCGCCAGCCCTCCGGAGCGAATCCGATATTCCCAGGGCCTGGCGGTCTAAAGAAGGAACTGCAAAAGCAGGTTCAAAAACGCGATGAAAATCGCCAATAAGCCGCCAATGTTCATCATACCCACGCGATCAGTTGGGCAAAGCACAAAGCAGGTGCTGAGATGTTTTCTTTCGTCCCGTTGTGAGGGGGTTTGGGTATTCGCAACTTTCACGACCTATAGGGGGCGCACTGGTGCCTATCAAAATGGCTGTCATCTGGATGATCGTCATAGAACAGCAGTACGAGGCTGGGTCCGCGACGCGTAAGTAATTGTAGTGTTGCTATATACGAGCAGTATTAAAGCCCTAGATTATTTTTTCAAAACAGGAAGGTGTATGCAAGCACCTTTATTCTGAAGCCTATCATCCAGGAGCTAGGGAGCACGATTCTCACACCGCGGTACCACCATCGTTGAAAGTTGCGAATATAGTACCGCCATTGCAGCTACAGTGTATTGCAGCGATTGGACACGAGGCACCCGATTGCTTGTCAAGGAATTTATTGTCACGAGCCCAAATGAACTGTTCACGCAGTGACCGTGCCCAATCCATGAGCCGTGCATCACGCGATAGTTACGCACGGCCCACCGTGGCACGGCCTCATGCTAAAGCCACTCTATCCTGGGAAAAGTGCCGCCATTCATTGCTGTGGAAATGCTCGGGACACGTGTCGCTCGCCTCTTTCGGGGAAGAACATGGCGTCTGAAGTCGAGCTGAGTGCTGCGCTACTCCGCCATGATCTTCCCAAGGGCTGCACGTTGCGCCTGCCTCTTGCATCTACGCACCTTGCGCTACATTTAAACATGAAGGGACTTTACCTCATGCTGGTACGAAGCTCACCCACGTAGAAACGGGCAGGGATGGAGACTGACACAGGATCCCCGGGTTTCTGCAGCGCGAACTTTTGCCAACCGTGCTGATCGATCTCTCCTACAGCCGCAAGATACAGACAGAGCAGTATGTCTTGAGTTGCGTTGGATGTTCAGTAATGAGATTTTATAAACCGGGGAGTCACGTTAAATATGGCGAACAATATATCTCGCCTACCGAAATTTTCAAAACACGGACCCAAATAGACCTGTTTAAAAAACTGCAGGCCCAGCCGTGATGCCAAAAAAAATGCCTGAAACAGTCAGTACATAACCGTTATCTCAGAAATTGCCGTGACCACCAGTGCAGAACCGTTATCCCCGGTGCAGGACCATTATTGGTTCTACACTGGGGATGCGCTGGGAACCACGTCATAAAAGTTTGAGAAGGAAAGGCCAAAAAAAAAATCTCCTTTTTCATTTCCCCCGAAATTGCACCGCTGCAGACAAAGAAACCGGGAAACCTAAGGGCAGGGTATGCAACATGGAGAAAATTTTAATTTCGTCTCGTGAAAGGATACTTAGATTTCGCTCTAGCTCTCGCGGTTACTACATTGAGCCACAGCTTAGCCGTCGTACTACGATGGTCAAATCGTTTATGTACAGCAGAAACACTCTATACACCCCCGTGAGGCACTATATGCATTGCCGTATAGTGCGGCCGCCAAATCGTTCATGTAAAACGGAAACACTATACACTATCGTAAGCTTCTCGCTGTGTGAACCTCTATAAAGCAAGCTTGTATGTCCTTTATAATCCGAGATATTGAAACAGAATAGTGCCGTGAAAGTACACGAAACTGAGTTTGAAGAAAAGGAGAAAGTTTGGAGCCTAAAGGAAGAAACACAGGAAGGGGAGACATTCCCCTTGTCATTTCTCCTTCGACGCCAAACACTTTTTTTTCTTTCTGTCAGCAGTCTGTGGCAGTTATGTACATGAGATGATAAATTTCCACTCACTTGCCCGCGTTCTTACTGTATTTTACTTGATTAAAAATTATCCTACAATTTCCCTAGGTAAAACAAAAGACCACTTCCGGATCAAGTGACCAAGGCTAGCCCAGAGTTTTTTTCTTTCTTTTTTTTTTAAATGTGGATGAACAGAAGAGGATATTCGTCAGAGACGACATTTGGTCCGCCATATTGCAGACCTGCGCGTAGCTAACCTTATCTTCTTAGGGCATCTTCATACACACGCGACCGAGGCACCCCAAATATCCCTCTGTATTTATTTATTTATTTTTTTTTACACGATTGGCTTTGTTGTTTTCAGGATGTAACATGTCACGACGCAGAAAAGTGTCCAAAACATGGCGGTACGGTGTCACGCGAATGACGATCCTTGAATACCTGAAAGGCGCCGCGGCTCTCCTGAGCCAAGAATAAATACTACTAGTATCACTATCACCAACAGATTCAACTGAAGTTGAAGAAAGCCGTGGCGAGCGCGGACCCTTCGTAAATCATAATGTGTTGTTTGCGGCTTTCAAGTATCATCCTACCCCCGGATTGAATCGATTAGGCCTTCTAAAAGCTAAGGACCGATATTCCTCTTAGGAATAAAGCAAAAGTACCTGTTGCTGGCGCGCTTATTGCTCTGCCGTCCTGACACAACATCTAAACTTCTTATATCTGGAATATTTGGTTTGCAAATTAAGGTAACAACAACACAAAAAAGATATGTATATATATATATATATATTATATATATATATAATATATATATATATATATATATATATATATAATATATATATGGGTGTTCATTTTTAATTCGAACCGATTTATTAAAAAAATCCGTAAAAGATGCACTAGTACGGTTTGTTCAAGTGAGTTATACGGCTAGGGGGACATTATGTGGGTGGCTAATCCTTGCGAGAACTTGGCTAATTAATTAAAATTTGTTAATTAACTTTTTAATTAATGAAAATAGACATATGGTTCCAATTAGAAACTTGCTCAGCGTCATCGAAAACCCCTAATTCAGTCCTTTTCAGAAAGACTTTGAGCGCGTGAGAAGCGAAGTAGTGCACTAAAGTTACCACTCGTGGAGCGGGTACAAGGCTGGGGCTAGATAAGAGACGGAAAAATCCCAAGGGCGCCTTATCGCAACCTCTAGCTTTGTACCTGCTCCACGAGCGGTAAATTCAGTTCACTTCTACGCTTCTCACGCGCTCAAAGTCTTTCTGAAAATGACTGATTTAGGGGTTTTCGACGACGGTGAGCAAATTTCTAATTGGAACCATATGTCTATTTTCATTAATTAAAAAGTTAATTAACGAATTTTAAGTAATTAGCCAACTTCTCGCAAGGATTAGCCACCCACATAATGTCCCCCTAGCCGTATAACTCACTTGAACTAACCGTACTATAGTCGGATGCAACCTGAGAACAATCTTTTAGCTCCACCCACAAGCGCATTGCGCCCATCTGAAGTGCCTCCGCCGTCGAGAAAGTAGTTCGCTAGCAACGTTGCTTTTTCTTCCTCCAGTAAACGTGTCTTAAACTACTACAATATTTATTTAATTCATTCGGGACGTTTAAATAAGTTAGAATACCTTTTTGTCAACGAAATAGCTGTTTAGTAAAGAAAGAAAGTCACGTCCAATGTACCGTCTTCCCAATTCATTTTCTGTCCAAGATACTGTCCAAGATACTGTCCAAGATACCTCTCAGCAGTGCTAAGCCTCGCGCCCGCTTCAAAATTTTCGTTGGCGATAGCGTCGCTGGATTCTCACGTTGTCGCGCAAAAACTGCTGCAAACGCAAGCCAATACCATTAAGATTTCGTGGCATAACCTCGGGCACGTAAAACATGGTGCAAAAAAGCAGAATAATTGTCACGAGAAACTAGCGTCGCGTTGCTAAGGCCAGCAGCCATGTTGAGCTTTTTTTTTTCAAAAGGATCGCGATTGGTCCACGGAATCGTGACGTCATGAAAACGACTGGCTGGCGTTTCTCGGCGTAGGATTACATTTTCCTCTGAGAGGCATTTCCGGTTTTTTCTTAGCTTGCAACCGACTATAGTGCATCTTTTACGGATTTTTTGTAATAAATCTGTTCGAATTAAAAATGAACACCCGGTATATAAAAACTGTAACGATAATTCTCCTCAGTCACTCAGTCGAGCCGTCCGTTCTCAGTTCCCGTCGTCTACCTCCTCTTTTACTTTCTTATCGTAACACTCCCCCCCCCCCCCCTCCCACTGAAAAAAGAGAAACAAAAGTACTAATCTCTTTTAACAATACAGTTAATGTAATCTTGATCGCAGTTCGCCTGCAAAAGATGTCCACATTCTTTACGGAACTTGGACTTGGCGCGCTCGTGGGATGTATTGCTTGAGATGCGATACGTGCTCAGGAAAGCAGCGGTGTGTGCCGGGAGGTCGTCCATCAGTGAGGTCCTCGAGGTAGTAGGTGACGGGCCCTCTCCGTTCCAAGATTCGATAAGGCCCTCGGTATCGGGGAAGAAGCTTAGCAGCTCTCCCGGCAGACCTCAAGGGCCGTCTCGCCAGAACTTTATCTCCAATTTGAAACTCGTGCACATTATGGATACCGGCCTCTGACATACTGCCAGTCTCTTCCTGACTTCGCCGAATGGCGTCCCGTGCCTGTCTATGAATTTCATCGAGAGAAGCACGTTGAGTGTCCCTGCCACGTTGTGTCCCGTTCACCTCAAGCTTTGTCTCGATAGGCAGCGTCACGTCACGACCGTATAAGAGTCTGAACGGTACTTCTTTTGTGGTTTCTTGCTGTAATGTGTTCAGTGCGAACATGGCGTGTGGGACAAAGTTATCCCAATTAGTATGCGTGGAGTTTACATAGGCAGACAAGATATCTGTAAGTGTACGGCTGTTCCTCTCAACTAGACCGTTCGTTTGAGAATGATACACGGATGTCGGAGAATGTCGTATGCCATGTCTCGCCAGACAGTTTCTAAAATGGTGAGACATGAACGGTGTGCCACGGTCTGAAATTATTGCGCGAGGTGGGCCATGTCTCAAAACAATGTTGACATCAATAAACTCTTCTAGGAAATTTTCGGTAGCATCTGGCACCGCTAAGGCCTCTACCCATTTGGTTAAGTAGTCAACTGCGACTATGACATAACGATTTCCGCTCCGGGATTTTGGGAAAGGTCCGAGAAAGTCAATTCCAATTAGCTCAAACGGATGTTCTGGAGGTGTGACTGGACAACGGGGTGCGTCCCACTTAGTAGTAGATGTCTTCCGGAACTGGCAGTGTTCGCATGTCTGAACGTGTCGAACGACGTCTTGACGTAGGCCGCGCCACCAAACACGTGCGGCGACTTTAGTGTAGGTCTTTTCCCGCCCAAGGTGACCTGCACTTGGAGCGTCATGACATGCTTGAAGTATTGCCACCTGCAAGCTCACGGGTACAACTGGGAGCCAGACGGTGCCTGCCGACTGTCGTTTCTTTACGTGGCACAGGATATTATCGGCAATCCTATATGCTCGCAACAGGCCCGGTAATCGACGTCGTGTGTCATTCAGTCTCTCGGTGGGACTTTGTTGGAGGATCGAGCGTATATTAGCTAGCTCAGCGTCGTTTATACCTGTGCCGTGTACAAGTCTTGAATAGCAGAAATTCTCACAGGGTGGCGCGAAAGAAAGTCCGCATCTTGGTGCGATGATCCACTGCGATGACGAATTGAGAGGTTGTATTCCTGCAGCTGGAGTGCCCACCTTGCAAGCTTTAACGTCAGGTCCTGCTTGGATTGCAACCATTGCAATGCAGCATTGCCCGTTACTACCGTAAAATAACGACCATAGAGATATGGACGAAACTTGCTGACGGCCCAGACCACGGCGAGACATTCCAGTTCAGAGGAATGGCGTCTACTCTCACAATCGTCTAAATGTCGACTAGCGAAGGCCAACACTCTTTCGATGCCGGATGAATCCTTTTGGAGTAGTACTGCCCCCAGACCATCACCGCTGGCATCGGTGTGCAGGATTGTCTCATTAGTCTCGTTGAAGTGTGCTAGAAGGGGAGGCTTTAGCAAGGCACGCTTGATGTCTGCAAATGCCTCAATTTGAGCCTCCCCCCAGGTCCAGGTGGTTGCTTTCCGTAGAAGGATGGTTAGGGGTCGTGCGCGTCTCGCGAAATCTTTTATGAAACGCCGAACATAGGACGCGAATCCTATAAAGCTTCTTAGCTCTTTGATCGTTGTCGAAGCTTGATATTCTGCAATGGATCGCTCTTCCTCAGGATCGGGGAGGGTGCCTTCCGACGTGATCGAGTGTCCCAAATACGTGACTTGTCCAAAGCCGAAAAAACACTTCTTAGCCTTCAGTTTAAGTCCAGCATCAGATAGAGCCTGCAGTACAAGACGAAGTCGGCGCTGATGCTCATCGAATGTAGGGGCATAAATGATGATATCGTCGAGGTAGACCAGGGCCATTGTCCATTTGAGATGACCGAGTACTTTATCCATTAGACGCTGGAATGTGGCTGGAGCATTGGTGAGTCCGAATGGTAACCGACTGAATTGAAATAGGCCGTCAGGTGTTACGAAAGCGGTTTTCTCTGCATCCTCGGGTTTTATGGGGACTTGCCAGTACCCAAAAATCAAATCAAGGGTGGTAAAAAATTTTGCGTTCGCGAGACGATCTAAGGCGTCGTCTAACCGGGGTAGTGGGTGGACATCTTGTTTAGTGACGCTGTTGAGTTTCCTGTAGTCGACACAAAACCGAATAGATCCGTCTTTTTTGGGAACTAGAACTACCGGTGATGACCACGGGCTATCAGATGGTGATATGACGTCTTGCTCGAGCATTTTGTGCACTTGTTCGTTGATGATCTGTCGTTCTGACGGGGCAACTCGACGAGGATGCTGATGAATGGGGTGAGACATTCCTGTATCAATTGAATGCTCAAGCAAAGAAGTGCAACCCAAGTCATTAGAGGAGGTTGCAATAACGTGTTGAAGTTCTTGAAGTAACGTTCGGAGGGACCGAGCTTGTTCCTCCGTCAGGTGAGGACCGAAATTAAAGTCGTTCTATGCTGTTTCGTTAGATGGACTTGAAAAGCCCATGTTGTCGACTGGGATAACAGTCGAAACAGTCCGGGAATGGGTTTGACGAGTTACTGTTCCCAACTTCTCTCCGCGACTAATGCTTGTGTCGGTGGATTCGAAGTTGATGACGAGGATTTTGGTGTGACCCTCTTTACAGAGAAGAATGCTTCTCGGAGCTGCCATTTCTTGACCGGGCAAGCACTTCAGATAAGGATCGAAGATTACATCTCCACAAAATCGTTCCGACACAACGGCGTTTACCCATACTCCAGAGTTTGCCGGGACAATTGTTCGTCTGGAGACGACTGCAGTAAGTTTAGTGCCTTTTCGGGTAGACCTGTGTTCATTGATGACGCGCGTTTTCATTGCTTGCCAACAATATTGGCCGAAGGTAAGAGAAAACGTGATGAACCACGTGATGAACTGAGCGTAGTGGGTCAGCAGGCCATTTTGATATCTGGTAGGTTCATCTTGCGAAACTAACTTCTTTGACTTCGGGTTACTTGGGAGAACCATCGTTGTTGTCTCAATAAGGGGTATGTCTGATTTGAAACTGATAGTCAGCCCGGTCTTTTTGCACCAGTCACACCCAAGAATGACCGGATATACCACATTTGTGACGACAACAAAATCATGTTGCAGTTGTGTTCCTTCTCCCACCATTGTCAAGGACACTACGCCTGCGGATTTTAACTCGGAACCACGCCACTGGCTGTCCTCAGTACCACGCAACAGCCCATGGGACCCTTCTGGGGTATCTGGAAACGTGACCTCAACGCAATCACCAGCACCTTCGAGCTCCCGACTATAGCTTCAGCAACGGCTGACTCTGTCCACAAGCGTGACGCCTCGGATACAATCGGCACCTCTGTCCCTTTCCGGACTTTTGTTACTCGTGACGTTGAGAAGCGGGAGGTCACATCTTCTACGGGTACCACCGTGGAAGACGTCAGATCCACTGCTGTATTGTCTACAGCTCCTGGCGTATCCCTAGTCCCACGTGAAGCTGACGAAGAGGACGACGAGGCGGCAACCAAGGCTTCCTCGGGCAAAAGCAGTACCAAGGAGGTGTCTGAACGTGACGACGAAGACGCATCTGAAGCGCAGTCTTCAACTAGTAAGGCATCTACCTCCATGGTCACCCAGTCCACAGTCATCATGGCCACGCATCTCGAGCAAGGTGCTGTCACTCGGGGTAATGTTGCCGAGGATTCGACTGCAGCATCCGTAGCCACTGCGTCGGAATCCGCGCAAACATCCCCCTGAGCAATGTTTGCCTGTTACCAGCCGTCCTTCGGTATGCTTTTATGACAATGCTGCTTCTTTTAGATACCATTTTAAGAGTGCTGGCGTAGAGCTGTGGCGACTTGTGTGAATAAAAAAAAAAACGTCCTTACACCTTCTTTCTGCTCAGTTTTGTTTCTTCTGTCGGACACACATACATCCAGTCGTCGGTTCAAGATGTTCCTCGACGGCGTGCCTTGCAGAGGCACCATCTTTGTGGCACACTACACTCAGAAAAAATGTGGTGTATTCTTACACCCTTTGTCCTATATAAGGCATCTCGAAACTTCCGTTCGACGTACAGCGTACTGACTTCGATCTGACAGTACTAACTTTCACGAGAGGCTCGATAGCCGTGTGGCACAACTTATTAGCTAATGTACGTGTCACGGACTACAAAAAAATCATCGGGGTTTTCTTGGCCCTACTGCAAAAACTCGTTGTCTTTATGTGGTCTTTGATACGTACTTTAGCTATTTATTAAGTTATCTTGAACCGTTATCGAGCCCCTCGTAAAATGTGCGGTCGTCTGTTCGACTATAGGCAACCTGCAATGATGTTTGCTTTGGCGCCATCTAGCGACTGAAGCAAGAAATATTGGGTATCCCTGGGAGTGGCGGCTGCATTGTTCAAACGTGAGCTTTTACTCTGGTGGCGCCGCTTAGCATAGTGTCTGAAGCAAGAAATACTGGGTATCCCAGGAAGCCGTGATCGCGTAACGTGCCAGTACAGTGGAAGCTACGGCCCTGGCGGGCCAATCCGAACGTGACTACGTATCACCGGAGTGGACGTTTACTGCGAAGAAGTATCAGGCTTTTCGCTGCGTCATGCTTCAATATGTGTGCGTTGCGCTCGTATACGTCGCGCATTTCGAAGCCTTTATCACGCAACGTGGGGCTTATCGTTCACCCTTTGCCAAGTTACAACGAGACGGTGTATAACCGTGGGCTCTCACGCTGCCGGCGCCGCCTGGCTGTTGCCGGCTGGCTATAGTGCGCTGTACGTCGAACTGAAGTTTTGGGGTGCATTATGTGGGACAAAAGGGTGTAAGGTGACACCCTTTTTTTTAGAGTGTTCCACTATTCCCTTTTATTATCCTTTTATTACTGTCTTGTCCTCTCAGACTACTCCAGTGTTTGTTTCGTAGGCGCGTTCGAGAGGTATCTAGGCCATACTTAGCTGGCTGCGTCTTATTATAATCTCGCTGCAACCTGTTTCAATATGTTTAAACGAATTACAGGTATAATTTTGTAAACGTTTTCAATATCCGTTCTTGGAAATTTTTTTACTCGAATAATAACTCGGCTGGTCCTCGAGAGCTGCGACAGACTTGTACAATTGGAGAAAAATTATTTGGCTGACCGTATTCCAGTCGTCAAATAGCCTTCATGTTCGGAAGAAGCTTATCACGAGATAGCAGCATACAGGGCGTTTTGCAGTCGGGGCGCCAATATTAGATAGCATATCCATAGTCTTACTATTTATAGTTGCGTTGATGCATTCTTTCTATCGTCCTACGCCGTGCACGACCTCAGCTTGAGTGGAGACTGGACATGCGTATGAAAATCTTTTGAGCGAACGCTTCAAACGATATCCCGTCGCCAGAGACAAGGAAGGCACGATCACTTTCCAAGAAATGCACATATTTATATTTTAGCGGCCCCTTATTTTTAGAATATTTTATGTTCGGCGTCGAGCTAAACTATTAAACGATAAATCGAACTTGCTCGGTATCTTATCTGACCCGACGTAGCTCGGGGAATCAAAACGGTGCGAGAATTCCAAGCGGCGAGCCTTTGAGGGCGTCGGACGAACCATATCTCGAATTAAGAAAGGGGTTATGTTATGCGTGTGTGCGGGGAGGGGGGTGCTTATTTGTTTACCCAACGGTAGATCTTTCCCTGCGTCATTGATTCACTGCAGTTATTACACCACCTTTTTTATTGAGACCATAATTCATTACTCACTCGTTAGGTAACTAATTACATTACCCGTTACTGAGATTAAAAAGGCACATGTTACTCGATTTCAACAATAACGAGTTGTTTTCTTGTTACTCTGGACGTGCCATTTTCTCAAGCAGTATCCACGCTCTGATTTTTTGTGTCGTTGATAATTCCCAGCTTTTTAATGTATCTAAGGGCATCTTGCTGTGTTCTTGTCGGTGCTCTTTTACAGTAAAGTCACAGTTGCGAGCTGGGGTGAAAATCAAAGAAGGCGAATGGCGTTGCGCACGCCCCTCTCCAGAAATAACTCAGTACTGTTACTCGGTGCTCCATCAAAAAGAACGAAAATAAGTTTCGGGGTAAAACAGCGCAAAGGAACAAGGACGAAGTAAAGACGAGACGCAGCGCTGTGTACTGTCACGCCTGTACTTCGTCCGTGTACTGTTGCGCTGTTTTACCGCGAAAGGTTCATCAACCTGCTAGCCCAAAGAAACCTTTTAGAAACATTTATTACTCGTTCCTCTCGCTAAGTCGTTACTTAGTTTCTGATAAAAAAAAAAAAAAACTCTATAGAAGTAACGTGTTAAGCCCGATTCACACGGTGCTATTTTGCTTGCGAATTAGCAGCTGCGACGTCGGGCACCGCAGCTTTCCCGGGCTTTTTTTTTTTGCCGCACGAGAGGCGTCGCAACGGCAATATCGCAAAGTGAAATCGCACCACGTGAGTCGGGCTTAACTTGTAACGCGTTAAGGTCGGCTCACACAGGGGCGCTTGCTTACGATTTCTTACGTTACATGATGATTCACCGGAACTTTCGTGTTTCTTTTGTCGCGTGCAAAGCTGCTCCTTGAACCGGTCGCCAGGCTTCATTTGAAGCACGGATTCCCCGGTGACTCATTACGTAAGCGGTCGTAACGCAACGTAATGTAGGAAAACGACCCTGTGTGAACCGATTTTTACGTACAAGCTGGAATGATCAATACGTCAGCTCGTTGTTTCGAACATCTGCTTCAGTCTGGCACACGCCGAAAATTGGTGTGTGTATGTTTATACAGCCTGAACATAATCTGCCTTAACGGGCGACTTGTCTCCCAGCTGTAAATGAGAAATATAGCCAGTGCAGTACAACCACTAGCCTGGGGTCTTTAACGTGCACCACGCAGTAGTGATACACGACTGCACGCCGGTACGACGCTCATTCTGATCGAAACGGGCAGGAGTGGGGATTGATCCCAGGACCCCTGGGATCTGCAGCGCGAGCTTTCGCTCCACGAGCTGGTGTGCGCAAGCCCACTCGGTCACCGATCCCCCGCACAGCGTAAGGACCTCGCTAAATCTTCAACTTTGTGATTCCTGCAGCGCTTCATCGTCATAGAAACTGTGACGTGATCACGCTCAGAAGGACTCCCTAAAAAACGAGCGGAAGTCTCTCGTAAGGCAAGAAAGAGACTGCCCGTGTTCGTAAACATGAAAAGGTGGCGGAACCGGGGTCGAAGCGGCCACCGCCCGCAAAGACCCGACTTGACGACCGCCCCGTACGTCGCAGAGCAGCCTCCGGGAAAGAAGCCCCCATCGCGGAACAAACGCGCACGCCCTTGAGCTGAAAGGAAAACATTGGAACGTGGTGTGGGCGTGATCGGGGTGAGGGCTTTTAATAGTTCGAAGGCGCTTGTCCTGGCTGTTGACGGACACGATTCGCCGATAAAAACGGGTCGGCCTTGCGCGACGGCTCAAAGTCCCGTCGCGGTTATCGGTGTCGAAGCGGCGTTTACTGCCTCGTCGGAGGCGAGCAGTCTTTACTCCAAGCGGGATTCTGAGCGCGCGGTACAATGACCGGAGGAGCGGTGGAGTGCCTTCCTTTGGGTAAGCCATTCCTGTGTCCTGCTACGGACTATACACCTTTCCAAGAAACACTCGACCCCAGGGGCAGCAAACTGTTTTCCAGCGCAGTCACTGGGTTTGAGGCTAGACTCTCACCGACGTCCCTGCTAACCCTAACCGAGTGGACTGTGATTTCGATAGGCGCAGCCTGCGTAGGCGCAGTTTCAAACACTGCTGGCGGCTAAATTATTGTATTTTCCCGCTGTATTTTGTGTTTCGTGGTGCATGTATTTTCCCGAGGACATTGAGAAAGCATTGTACCACGTTTGAAAAAACAAAAAAGCAAAAACAAATCTGGGAACTATTTTTTGCTGGGTACGCGCGCGACAGAACGAACGCGACTAGAATCTTAGTTGTCGTTTTCTGTTTTTTGTTTTACGATACGTTTTGTCGGCGCCGCCCAATTAGCCGCGTGTCAAACAACAAAGCGCTTAGCTGTCGAAAATAATTTACGCAGAAGATAGCCGAAAGGCATGCATTTTGCACGCTCACAAATAACGTGTTTACCGATGGACAGGGCACGGACATACAATTTAGCATGTGTTAACATTCGAACACTACATTGTACGTACCACACGATGCAGCGTTATCCCAATAGAATTTATTTGAGAAAGACCTGAAATAACACAGTCAAAGTCGACGACAGTCACATCTTGACGATCGGACGGAATCCAAGATGACTTCGTTTAGGTGCACGTTTTGGGTAGTGCTTCCTTTTTTTACAACAGCACCAAGTCAAAGGAACGAACGCGACTGAACCGTGCGGTTTCCTAACCCAACCCGGACATCTATTTTTGGGGATGACAGGATTGCACGCGGATTATATCTGGGAGGGGAGAGAACAATTGTCCTTGTTCGCAAAATCGCGTTGAGGGCCGTTCGACGCCCTTCAGCAACTTCGTTTCCCGTGAATGTCGAGCAGAAACACCTGAATTGCAGGCACTTACCAGCTTTAAATTACTTCTCACAGTGTAAGATAACACAGAAATGGTACGCAGCACGCATAAAAAAATTTAACTGGAAACTTTCAAGAGGGTTCAGAAAACGTCAAATGCAAAACCCCAAAAACGTAGGTAGAGAATCGCGCTGAGCGGGTTTTTGTCTGCTCTTCGCGCACCTCGTGCCTTCGTTTACCAGCCAGATGCCCCCATTAGAACTCGACCAACACCACCTATAGACTGATCGCTAGCGTTGTGCGCTAGAATTTTGACGTCATCACAGTGAGATCGAGCGAAGACACCGATTGGATACGAGTGCTGCGTCATTGCTCGGCTGGGCTTCATGGCCAATTGATGCCTCGAAGGACGCTCGGGCTCGGGTCCAATTGCTTAGCTGTCACCATCCGAATGTTATGACGCTCCATAGAGGAAGAGAGGGGCGTTCGGAGGCCTTCAGTATTCTACTGGCTGATTCAAGGAGCGGCCAGGCTCTTTAAATCGACCGCGAAATTCGGTTTCTTAACCTATCGCACTACGATTTTGTGCAGCGCTGCCCACGGATGGTGCTTTTTTTTTTAAATTTGCAAAGAGCGAATTTACCTGAGGGAAAATTAAAGAAAGAAAAAGGCTTAGCTCCTATGGAAACGCAGCGAAGCCACCGGTCTTCCAACAATACGGCGCCGCTTCGCACGGGAGCCAAGAGATGGCGCAAGCGGTCGCGATGCCAACTGCCGTCAACGAACAAACATACGTCGCCGAGAGCCAGCGTCTTGAGCAGACGCTCAGTTGGACTCAAAAGCGGCGCGCGTTCGGCAGGTGGCGACATTCGCAGAAACAAAAACAAGCGTGTTAACAACAAGGAACTGCAAAGCAGACGACAGCAGTACCCCGAAAAAGCAGTCAAAATATCCCGGCAAACCATTTTTTTAATCGATTATCTGTCCATTCAATATGTTTTATTAGGAAGGATGATAAAATAATGCATTGGCAACTGATATCAGAAAATCTCGCGCCGCTTTTGAGTCGAAACGATCGTCTGCTAAAGACGCCGACTCTCGGCGCTGTATGCTCGTTCGTCGGCGGCAGTTTGCGTCGCGACCGCTTGCGCCATCTCTTGTCTCCCGTGCGAAGCGGCGCCGTATTGTTTGAAGATCGGTGGCTTCGCTGCGTTTCTATAGGAGCTAAGCCTTTTTCTTTCTTTACTTTTTACTCAGGTAGGTTTGCTCTTTGCAAATTTTACAGAAAAAATGCACCATCTGTGGTCAACGCTGCACAAAGTCGTAGCGCGGTAGGTTAAGAAACCGACTTTTGCGGTCGATTGAAAGAGCCTGGCCGCTCCTTGAATCACCCAGTAGAATGGATGGTGTTGCCTCGACCCAAAATTCGATCAATGGCGGCGCGCGTTGGTTGCCTCGTCATCGTGCGTTCCCTGTGCACTCTCTATGGATTGGAGTGCTCCGCCTTGAGTTCCGATCTGCCAAAGACGCCTTTTCGAACACCCGCCCAAAACAGGGCGGTTTCATTTGGATTCGGGCAACGAGTGGAAATCGTATTTTTTTATTTTGCTTCAAATATTTATATTTTGTTGAGCATGTTCCAAGAAAAACAATCCTTTTTACTTTAATGTCCTGACATGATCAGTTCCCGAGAAAAAAAAAATCTCAAAGAAGCGGGAAAGAACGACGAGGTTTTGACGATTGTCGTGTGTGGCGTTTTTGAATCACTCTCAATCTCAAAGTATTCAAACGAGAGCGTCTATATTTTTTAGTGTGATATACATGGTGCAACAAGGAGACGGCAGGCTCTTTAAATCGACCGGAAAATTCAGTTTCTTAACCTATCGCGCTACGACTTTGTGCAGCGTTGCCCACAGATGGTGCATTTTTTTTTTTTGTAAAATTTGCAAAGAACGAATTTACCTGAGGAAAAAGTAAAGAAAGAAAAAGGCTTAGCTCCTATGGAAACTCAGCGACGCCACCGGTCTGCAAACAACAGGGCGCCGTTTCGCACCGGAGACAAACGATGGCGCAACGAACGCCGCCAACGAACGAGCATACAGGCGCCGAGAGCCGGCCTCTTTAGCAGACGAACTTTTCGACTCAAAAGCAGCGCGCGTTCCGCAGGCGGCGAAAGTCGCAGAAACAAAAACAGGCGCGGTAACAACAAGGAACTAAAGGAACTGCAGTTTCTTGTCTGCTAAAAGCGCCGGCTCTAGGCGTCGTCTGCTCGTTCGTTGGCGGCAGTTGGCGTCGCGACCGCTTGCGCCATCTCTTGCCTCCCGTGCGAAACGGCGCCGTGTTGTTTGAAGACCGGTGGCGTCGCTGCGTTTCCATAGGAGCTAAGCCTTTTTCTTTCTTTACTTTTTCCTCAGGTAAGTTCGTTCTTTGCAAATTTTACAAAAAAAATGCACCATCTGTGAGCAACGCTGCACAAAGTCGTAGCGCGATAGGTTATGAAACCGAATTTTCCGGTCGATTTAAAGAGCCTGCCATCTCATTGCTTCACCCTGTATATGCAAGTAGGTAGGACGACATTTCAACTAATATTTATTATTCGTCGCTCCAATCTTTGTAAAACTCCCCAAACATGCCTCCGCGAACAACAGTGACCTAAATTGCGGATTTCATTTTGAGTCGACTATGTTTAGTATCGCTTTTAAAATAGTATCACGTGTAGAACCTTTTATTGCCTTTCAAATTAAGCAAAGTTTGTGTTTTTATCATGTACGAGTACTGAGAAATAAATTATGAAACAGAAAGGATTTTCACTTTTTGCTCAAATTCAGCACACTGTATAAAAGAAAAAACAAAAAAAAATTTTTTATTTTTTTTTATTTTTATCGCGTCGCGTTCTCCTTACACCCTTCTTTTAGCCAGAATACATTCCGTCAGCGGTATTTGCCTTGGTTTTGAGTTTTAAGCCTCTAAATATGCTAAAAAAGAGCAATGCCGATGGCGGGATTTGACGATTTTCGTGTGTGGCGTATTTGAACCACTTTTAATCTCAAAGTATTCAAAATAGAGCTTCTATATTTTTTTTTTATTGTGATATATATGCAAATCGGTAAAACTACATTCTAACTACTATTTTTTATTCGTCGATACAATCTTTGTAGAAATCCCCAAACATGCCTCCGCGAACAACAGTGACCTGAACCGCAATTTGTTTGTTAGTCGACTATGGTTAGTTTTGTTTTTAAAATAATACTACGTGTAGAACCTTTCATTGCCTTCCACATTATGTAAAGTTTGTGTCTTAATCACGTACGAGTACTGAGAAATAAATTATGAAACAGAGAAGGTTTTCATTTTTCGTTCAATTTCAGCGCGCTGATAAAAAAAAACATTTTTACTTTATTTTTTTTTATTTTTTTGCTTCGCGTTTTTTTGTACACCCTTATTTTACCCAGAATACATTCCGTTAGAGGTATATGCACTGGTTTTGAGTTTTAAGCCTCTAAATATGTTGAAAAGTGATTCGGTTCTGTTATCAACATGAATTTCGCATTAAAAATGTAAAATTTCGCATTTAAAAATCTAGGTTTCCAATAGGAAGCGTATTTTACTCTAATGTTTTACAATATTATACTTTGATATTTCTAACGTAGTATAGATTATGTAGCGCAAAGGGTTTAGGCTTGAGGCCCCTCCAATCATGGCACCGGCGGAAATTGTCTGAAAACCCGCTTTCAGCAGTTGCGATTTTATAGATTGTAGACGTTTGGAATTGCAAACTTGTTATTATACGCCTAACGGCATCAATGTCTTTTATGTGATTATTTATTAAACGTCCCTTAGATTCTTATAATAAAGAATAAAATATACAGCTATAACCCATAAACCCACCATCAGCATTTGCTCTTTTTTAGCACATTTAGAGGCTTAAAACTCAAAACTAGTGCATATACTTCTTACAGAATGTATTCTGGCTAAAAGAAAAGTGTAAAAAAACAAAACGCAAAAATATAAAAAAAAATTTTTGTTAAATTTTTTTTTTACAGCGTGCTGAAATTGAACAAAAAGTGAAAACCGTCTCTGTTTCATAATTTATTTCTCAGTACTCGTAAGTGATTAAGACACAAAATTTACATAATGTGGAAGGCAATGAAAGGTTCTACACGTGATACTATTTTAAAAGCGATACTAAACATAGTCGACTCAAAATGAAATCCGCAATTTAGGTCACTGTTGTTCGCGGAGGCATGTTTCTCAGGAACTAATTATGTCAGGACATTAAAATAAAAAGGATCGTTCATCTTGGAACATGTTCCACAAAATATAAAAACTTTGAAGCAAAATAAAAAATATTACTGCCACTCGTTGCCTGAATCCAAATGAAACCGCCCAACAATCTTTTTGCTTACAGCACTTTAAGCATTCGGTGTTGTTCCTGGGGCTTCGTTACTGCATTTCTGACTTTCTTGCATTACGATATGTGCGAAGGTTTCTAAAAAATTAAATCTCGCAAAAAGTGCAGCCCCTCACTCTGTCATGGCGTAGGCATAAGCACATATGAGGGTGCCCGTGAAACAGAGCAGACACTGGTCTATAGACCCCCTAAAAAAAGTTCGCGCTCTTACGGTTGATCCAAAAATGCTGTAGAGTGGCGTGCGCAAACGACACCATAAAAATGAAGTGAGTATTATATCAGTTCCAGACGACACTTCGCCGTATCTTCACATCGATCGTAAGAGGGCATCCTTTTTGAAGGTGTATATTGGCTTTTGTGCTCTGCCATCTTTGTGGCTGTGGAACGGTTCTGGGCATGCGCAGAGCATCTCTTCTGCGGCAGCTGCTGATGCTCAAAACGCCTTCCGCAGCCTTGTAAACAACTACGGTAGCGCCCAGAAGCTGAATATTGGAGTGTGGTATGGACGGCCGCCATGTTTATTTTTGACGTAGCTGGGTTGGGCCGAAGTTCCAAACAACTTAGTTTTGCCGCTTTGAAGACGTCATACAAGTAGTTTTCGGAATCTCTGCTCTCGTGCATCTACAGCGCCTATCAAAACTATGCACGCGCACTCTTGCTATTCTCAAAAAAAGTCACAAAAAGATGTCACGACTGACGTCAGTGCGTGGGAATACACCCTGGCAAGCTTGCAATTGCACGCGCTGCCCACAAGACCGACTCGCGCTTGGCGGCCCAAAAATCCTAGTATGACGTCACGACTCGTCAGTGCTTTTTCGTGGTTTCTCGCGTTTAGTTACATATTCGGAGAAAACGAACATTGATATTCAGATTCATGGGATAAAAACTCGCAAACATTCACCTTTAACTCGTTTTTTTTTTTCTCTCAAGAAGTGTTTTATTTTTATTTTAACTTCGTGTAAATAATGCGACGTTCGGCGATTCATTTTGCGTGCGAACACCGTAGGATAGACGCCACAGCACGATTCAGAGGAGATTCTGTTCGCTATTTTTGAGCTGCAAAAGGCTGCAAAGCGGGGACTGTAACTGCGATACTGGAAATCGCAAGCAGAATCAGGCATAGCAAGTCGGTGATGGCTACTGGTAAAAACGATCAACATCTCCTTATATCTACTGCTTACACCGAGCCTACTTAACCCAAACAACCTTCAAACTTAAAAAAAAATGTTTTTTGAGGCTCCCATTTTTTATTACCATTACCGGGTCAACATTTGATCTACGGGCCGCTGTTGTTTGAACGAGGAGACAACAGTTTGAACAAGCAGACGAATTCAAAAGAGCAGACGAGAATTTAGACGATCAGACGGCCGTTTAAACGTGAAGACTCACTGAACGTAGTCTGCAGGTCTTCCGTACAACTTGACGGTTTTTCCACGTTCATGTTGGAACAAAAATGGTAAATCTAAGGACCAAGAAGTATCTGAATTCAACGAAAAGAGCTTCCCGCACGAGCAATCGTGATTCGACGGTGTTTGGTATTCCCTTTTTGCGACACCTATCTACGTTCTCAGACAAACCGAGCAGGTATAAAACACATGAAAACTGATCTTCACATGTTCCCGGCTTTTTTGTTATAGCCCCAGTAGCGGCATTTTGTCGAGAAGGCCGGTTTTATTCCGGTTTCTTCCAAAACAACACAGGAATGTCCGTCCCACATAGCGACTTCTTTTAACACTTCCAGACCGGAAGTGCGCCCGAAGTGCCACCACCACCGCGGCGAGAAATCAAGTGACACTCTCTTGTCGTTAGATTTGTCGTTAGACGTCTCACTCAAGCACACACAAGCACACATGTGCTTAAGTGAGACGGCTCTGGAAAATGTGTGTTGGAAGAAAGCCTGAAATAAAACTATTCTATTCTATAAAAACTATTCTATTTCGATGGCTTGCACTTTGATGAGAACGAGGAAGGAGTCCGTTTAAAAATCAAACCCAAAAACTTCACTAGTGATGATGTGCACATTCAAATCCGTTCATTCGCATTTGATGATGGTTGAAAGCTGGGACGTGGCAAAAGTGTGACTGCCTGTTCTACATTTGATGCTCTTTCAGGAGGACGTCCTGTTGCGGTCGTCCTTGTGACCGGTTCCAGTGGCTTCCTGGGCCAACACGTCGTGAGGCTCCTGCAGGATGACCCGTCCAAGGTCAGAGAAATCCGACTCTTTGATGCCAGGCCCTACAAGAACAATCTGGGTGAGATCTTTATCATATCATCAGCTCCTGTTGGAAAGCCGCTCAATGACAACTTCGTTTCAGCTGAAGTTCGAGACGCAGCCGACGCTACGACCAAATGGGACCAATGAAGCATCGTCAAAAGCGCAAGTCACTAGACATTTTCTGTTTATGATTGGTTCAGCGATAATAAAACACGTAACATGACAAAAGCGATGATGGTGACCGCTGTCTGAATGGTATCATCAGTTCGTACGTCGGCTGCGATTGGGCCTAAGGTGAAACGAATTAAGTATAGCATAAAGATGGCAATTTGGGCCAGTTGGTTCATGATCGAAGATAGGCGCCGAAAAAACAAGGACGAGAAGAGACGTAAACACTGGCGCACTCGCAACTAACATTTGTTGATAAAACGAATCCCTTATATAGCCTCGAAAAAACCCTTCGTCACGACTAGGCACGGTGTAGACCCGTTTCTAGAAAATCAAATTCTTTTGTTGATAAGCTTATTGACGTGTCCCTTGTGCACATCTTGACCTATAAGATATCCAGGGAGCTCCACGAGGCGCTTGAAGTCAAAGCAAAGGGCAAGATGTGCACAAGTGACACGTCAATAACCTTATCGAGAAAAGCATTTGATTTTATAGAAACGGGTCTTCACCGTGCCTAGTCGTGACGAAGGGGTTTTTCGAGGCTATATAATGGATTCGTTTTTTCAATAAATGTTAGTTGCGAGTGCGCCAGTGTTTACGTCTCTTCTCGTCCCTGTTCTTTGGCGCCTATCTTCGATAATAAGTATAGCATCTTGCCCGAAATGTTATAAAAACAAGATGCTTCTTCAGGAGCCATCCAATCTTCTACGAGGTTCTGTGACATTTCGTCCTCCTATCTCCACACGACACAAGAAATGCACCGCGAGATGATTGACAGAGGAACTCATGAAAACATAGGCATGGCTTGCACTGACGTCATATGAGAGGCCATTGTTGTGGCTTTTCTGTTAAGCGTGTACCTTCTGTAGTGATCATTTCGCATTGTCGAATTCGCTTTTCCTTGTAATGTCAAGTAGAAATGACCACGATGAGCATGCGATCTCATCACGTGCAAGTCGTATTTTGACGTAATGCTAAATTCGCAGGACACCGCACCGACACGCCGATGAGGGAGATTGTGGGCACCATCTGCGACGTGGAGGCAGTGACGCAAGCGTTCTCCGGAGTGGACTGCGTCATCCACTGCGCGTCACTTATAGACGTCAACTTTTTCAAGAACGTCGAAGCTATGGAAAGGGTCAACGTGCAAGGTATGCGGTCAGCACCATTCTCTTTGATTCTTTCCTATATTTTGTTTCCAAAAAACTGTCAACCCCCGGTTTGGGTAAAATGACAGCGCTATGCCCGAGTCCCACAAGAGCGACAAACAGAAACCACCGACACCGAGAAGTCTCAAGCACGTGCAGCGTTCACGCGATGGTACAGTGTGCGCAACTGTTAAATATAACGCGGGAGCGGTGGCTGAAACTGATGTCAGAGCTGTCTAGCGATTAAATCAATGATGCGGCAGAGAATAAGGTGGCTCTTCTTTCGATTGCCGCCACTCAACGATACAATTAGCGCATGACCTCCTCGCTTCTTTCTTTATCACCCACGCTTTAAATTTTCACTTGTTTGTTTTTTTCGTTTTTGCCAAGTCACACCTACGCATTTACGATGCGGGGCTACCATATGTCGGTGATCTTGCAGTTTCTCTGATAAAGGCAACGAGGTAGAGGGGCTTAGAGTGATAAACCGGAAGTTCGGAAGTGGCACCCCCCCCCCCGGTTGCCACCATGTTTTACGCAAATGTGACCACTCGTCACGTGACCTCACAAAAGCCGTGACGTCATCGGTAAGATGGCAGCGCCCAGAGCTAGTAAATGCGAGTTTGTTCGGTGTGCGGTTGCCGTGATGTGCAGCTGCTTTCCAACGACTTCGGGCTTTTTAGGGGCGAAGCTCCTTAGGGGCTGGCCATGTCCGTCCGCCGTGCGTTGTCCGCCGTAGGCCGGCGTTGGGTGCTCGTGCTTCTGCTCGTGAGATCACGTGCTCACGAGCACGTGAGCACATGCTCACGTGCTCGTGTAGGGCAAAAAAAAAATGGAAAAAAAAGATGAAAAGAATTATGAAAAAATAAAAAGAATAAAAAAAAAGAAAAAGAAGAAAACCACACATTCTCCTACTGACATAAATGAAAAGGCTCAAAGAAAAATAAGAAAAATTGAGTAGGGGGTTCTGAGATGCCATGCCATCTGTCTGCTTAAAACAAGAGAAGGAAGAAAACTACACATTCTCCTACTGACATGAATGAAAAGGCTCGGCATGCTGCGGCTCGGCGTCTACGCAGACAAGCACCACCAGAGCTTCGCCCCAAGCAACATCATTCACCACGTGGAGATGCGGTCAATTTTTGTGCTCGCTGGCGCAAGTATCATGTGAAAACATGAAGGAATGAGACTTTATACCCATTTTCCGCAAGATCGTCCTGGATCATCTGGATATTAACACCCGTGAGACAGCATCAGCCGTATCGCCGTACTGGTGCCCGGATTCCCGGATGTGTTCGAGGATCGATAGAACTTTGAGTGCTTTTAGCATACAATTTTCGCATTCTCTTAGCTTTGTTTGAACGTTGGAATGTCTGAGAATCGACGCGAAATGTATGCGTCGGACGTAGGGCCTAGGGGAATTCGTTTCAGCCCTAAGTAACTGCATAATCACAGCCAACTTTTAGCGAGGAAGCTCGTGCGATCTTTACGTGTTGTACTTGTAAACAATTTTACGATATAACTCCTAGCATAATATATTCGCATTTTTCTTGCTTCGTTTGAACGTCTGAGAATCGAAGCGAAAGGTATACGTCGCGTGACGGCCTAGGGGAAGTTGTTTCAGCCCTGCGTCACCGAATAACCATAGAAAATTTTAGCGAGGAAGTTCCTGCGATCTTTAACCTTTTGTGCTAATCAACGATTCTACATTCGATCGCTTTTCTACCTTTTTTTGTGAGTGCGAATTGCACACTTATTTTCGGCTGCGAGGATGACGTTTTTATTGAGTTTGAAGATGAATAAATCGTTACAGACCGTTTGGTGTACGCATAGATTAACTGCTCATTTTTGTCTTTCGTAGGATTTATTGCAGCAGTACCTTTTTTTTCATCAAGAGCGCATTTTATTAGTCGGTCAATTATTTACTTGTTCTAGTTACCTGTACAAGATGATTCATATGTGTGCTCATCCCTTGCCCGAAAAGCAGTCTTTTTGAAAAATGTTAAATACCATTCCTTTCGGTCTCTTCAATAGACTTTTTTTTTTCAAAAGTGTGGTCTGCCTATACTTCGAATCACCCTAACTTAGGAAAGGGCAACCGCAACAGCCCCCTTGTGCCAATCAGAGAGACGGAGTGAAGGCGTGTGATAAATCTGTGCTGACGAGCACTCTGATGATATGTTGTCATGTGCCTCCCTCCAACGTGCATATTGAATCACCGAGACTGTAGCCTTCGCCACATGCCAAATTGTGATGGAACAAATTACAGTAGCTACTACTCTAATTGCCCAAGGCCTTCATACTTTGGGCATTTGTTCAACAAGAGTGTTATGTCCGCCATCACTGTGATCTCGGCTGAGCGCCTATTGGACTCGAATACTGCATTAGAGTTCGACGTGAACAGGGGCCCATTCGAGTGCTTTACGCCGAAAAAAAAAAAATGGCGACAATCGTGCTGCTTGATGGAGTTGTGCAAAGGGTCTATTGTGTCATACGTATAGGAAGTGTCCTGCTACATAACAATCCATCAACACATGCTATTAAACTAGATGCTCAGAGGTGTGTTTGTTTTTGCAATTAACAAGTTACAGCAGTGTGCTTTAATGTTATCATGTGTGTAGTTTTAAGTATCCTCTCTGGAATGCCTACAAAGGCCTCTGGAGTGAATAAATTAATAAATAACATTTTCACATCACTGGAGTTAGTTTTCGGATGTGCCACATGTTCAGGAGACGTGGAACGAGTGCAGCCCAATGCAACCAGTCTGCCAGTCTGGTATGTCCCATTAATTAATATTGCGGGGTCAGAGATGCGAGTGTCGTCAAAAGGTCCAGCACGCACGGTAAACACAATTCTTTGTGCATAGACTCTGAAGGCGTTAAGGCGAGCAGAAATATGTTTATTTGGTTAGTTTATCAAATATGTTTATTTCCACTTGATTAAATAATTATTGGTTCTCTGCAAATGGTTTCATAACGAGTTCTTTCTACGACAGTCTTGTGTCAGGTGTTCAGTCATAATACCTGTGGTCTTTGTTGTTGGATGACGCTCCTTGCACGTCGGTGTTCAGTTTGGTCGAGTGGCAACTTTGACCGACTGATGTCGTCTTGTAATCATACGTCATGTGCGGCCACTGACATCTGATGCACTGAAGCTGCAGAGCTGGCTTCTAATCCGCAAATTTTCCTGGTAGTTTTCTGCATCAAAGCAGCACGCTCGGACATGTATGAATTCTTCGGCGTTGGGGTGTCTCGTTGAATTGGCATTGAGTAGTGACGGGTAGCCGATGGCGGTCGTCGTGACTTTGTGGCATCAGTCGCCCTCGGTTCGTCAGATGCCGCTTCGCTCGAAGAAGTCTCCAGATGAATTGCCTGTCGAACTTGTTCCGAAACAATCTCAGCAATCAAAATAAAAGCCGGGCAACTGATGGCAGGAAGTAGCTTCCTGGTCTCCTCCCGGACAACGTCGTGGATGTCGCGGATGCCTGGGAGGCTGGCTTCGAAGTTTCAGCTGGACGGCTCGAGTGGCGAGAAGCTGGGGAGTTGTTGATAATGGCAGGCACGGGCCTGCAGAGTACATTCAATGTTGGAAGCCTCGGTGATATGAACCCTTCGACTGTTGTCGTTGAGTTGCGGACAAGGCTGCCGAAGGTGTTGTACCTCACATGAGGGACATGGGAGTCTTAGCTTCTTGTCTTCTGTAACATCGGGGTTGGCGGGGGTGCTCGATCAGGCCCAAAACATCTTCCACGAAGGCGGTGACGCTCTCGTTGGGGCCGCATCCTGGACAGAATATAAAATTCGGCTCTCTCTGGTCAATGTTGGCTGATGAACGTGCACTTCAGCTCAATCTTGCAAACTTCCCACGACGTTAAGGAGGATTTGTGGTTCT
Source organism: Ixodes persulcatus (assembly GCA_013358835.2). Taxonomy (NCBI): domain Eukaryota; kingdom Metazoa; phylum Arthropoda; class Arachnida; order Ixodida; family Ixodidae; genus Ixodes; species Ixodes persulcatus. The sequence goes on from JABSTQ010010275.1 coordinate 270,108, forward strand.
CAAACCAGTGTCTGGCATTTTCTTCACGAGAAGTATAGGTTCTGCAGGAGCTGGTTGTCCGTCTACCCACTGTGGCGGGCGACACGGCCATATATTTCAATCCAGCCCTCGACGTCTTCACACACCTTGCGTGAAAGGGCATCGGAGTGTGACGTGCGACGGGCATGCAAACGATGGAGGGAGCGGACACGGTTTGCTGCTACAGGTTTGTCATTGTTGGCTTAGTCAGCTTCGGTTTTTCTGGCAAAAGATCGAATTCCGGTGATTCTTGCTGGTAGCAGCGACTGGCTCGGATTTCAGGTTCTTTGTGGTGTATTTCCGAGGTTCGTCCTTGTGGTACTCGCTTGTCTTGCGGTTTTTCTGCAGGGCTTTGAATAGGACTTGGTTCACGGCTCGCCGGGCGTTTAAGACCGCCACCCGTGTCTTAATTGTTATCGGGCAACTCGGCTGAGGAGCCGCCAGGGTCCACACAGAGTGAAGGGCTATGGGCAAAGTGCGCAGCACCTCCACCAGAACATGAGATGACAGCTGAGCATGGCCTGGAACTTTCCAGAATAGTAAATATTGATAAAATAGTACTGGAGCAAGCATCCGTGACAATATAACAAAACAGACAGAACAAAATCTATCCTGACCACTAAAAAAGCTGCATTGCTTTAGTCGCATTCTGTCCGAATAAATCCTCTCCTTCGGGGTTTGTGACTGCCGTGGACGAGCTGAACTGAAATGTATGTGGGACCACTTTTCTGGTAATGAGCCGCTGCCGACTGTTATCGCAAAGCGGCGTGAACGGACGGACTGGGTAGGTTACACGCGTGATGAAATGTACGTACAGCTTGAAATTCGCGCAACGAGTGTTGATGAAACTTCTGTGCCGACAAAGCGTGCAACAGACCAGCGGAATCAATACCAACTGTAACACCTGTGCTCCGTGAAAGTGCACGTCTACGCCAGAACAATTTAGGAAGCAGCACAGCATCACCTAAAGCACGGCACAGGAACTACCAGCTTGAAGGCAGCTCTTCGGTGCGCCGCGCACCAGTGCTCCGTGAAAGTGCAGGTCTACGCCGGAACAATTTGGGAAGCAGCACAGTATCATTTAGCACGGCACGGGAATTATTAATGCAGCTCTCCGGTTCACCGCGCAACCAAAGTGAACCTTCGGTCATTTGAACGAAGCGGCACCACGATTGCACTGTGCACACTGCCAAGCACGACTCACGCAATTTCCGTCACCAAACTGTGTATCCAAATATATTGCACACGCTTCACTGCAGACCTCGAAGATCCCGATGGTCAGCGAGAGCACAGAAACGTCACCTTAAAATTTATCCTAGCGGTATCCGAATCAATCCGAGGTCCGAGCAACGTAGGGCCGATTGTCGCTTTCATGGCAATATTCCCCGTCGGTCACCAGCGAAATGCACACCGTTCCTCCGTATTTTCACGTTATACTTACGTCAGACACCACGCTAAACTCTGAAGTCGCTTTCGAACGGCCTCATATGACGGCTTTCGCGTCTGAAATCAACTCGCCGAGATGAACAACGAACAAAGCATCCGACACTGGGCGCTGCCAATACTCCGGCCCAGCAGGGGCCAGCCGCTGCCTGGGCGCTGCCATCTTTCATGTGACGTCACGTATTTGGTTTGATCACGTGACGAGTGGTCAAATTTGCGTACAATGGCAGCCGCCTTATGGGGGTCACTTTCGAGTGCAGACCGGAACCCCGGTTTATCGCTCTAAGCCCCTCTACCTCGTTGGATAAAGGCCACATTCTTTAAACAACAAAAACAAAATCATAAAGCGACATTTCTTTCTTTTTTTATCGCCAAGTCATGCATCGGCGATTGTTTCGAAGTTGGGAGTGAAACTCTGGAAAATAACAGCGGCATAAGCTGCCAGAGTGAGCCGGTAGATGACGCATGCAGTCTCTCCGGCCACCGCTCTCGCGTTATATTTAACAGTTGAGTACACTGTACCTTTGGCAGGCTTCACCGTGGCAGGCTTGCAGTCTTTTGGTGCTCATGAAGCAAGCACGAGTGATTGCAACCTTTAGAAAGGTGCCTTGGCGCGCTTATGCTGCACGTGCTTAAGGCTTGTCGGTGTCGGTGGTTTCTGTTTGTCGCTTTAGTGGGAACCGGGCATTAGGAAGGCTAAGCAGCACCAACACACATAAACTGTAAAAAAAGAGCATATCACCCTGACAGAAGTGTTTTCTCGCCGAAATTGATTAATCGATCGACTAATCAATCAAATAGAACTTACTAATCGGACGTATATGTTTAACATGGCCGTCGCATACGCACAATACCGATCACACTCTTAAAAAAAAGGGTACTGTAGTACCCTCCTTAAGGGGGTAACCGACTTGCACACAGGGCAATCCCTTTTGGAGGTATCGTTACCCCTGCAACGAGGGTGCAAACTTACCGCCTATGTTAGGGTGCAACATTGCCTCCTTTTGGAGGTAACCTTAGTTCCTTTTGGTGTTAAAAGTGCATCCTTTCAGGGTCAGCCTTTACCTCCTTTAGGAGGGAGTTTCAATCCTTTTGAGAGGTAAGACGACATAATTGAGGGCGCTGCTTTTACCTCCTTTTGGAGGGAACTATGATCCACTTAAGGGTTAAATACACACGATGAGGAAAACAGCTCAGAAATTGCGGACTGCAAAGAACAAACACGACAGAAAAGTGCTGTCCTGTCGTGTTTGTTCTTCGTAGTCCGCGCTTTCCGAGCTGTGTTCCCCATCATGTATAACAGCTACCAACTGGCCCAGTTCACCACCTTATTACAGATTAAATGCACACTTGATGTAATCACTTTTACCCTCTAAAGAAAGCTACTATGGCCCTTTGTGGGTGTGATAGTACGTGCTTCAAGGGTGGGCCTTATAATAGATGAAGACGGCCTAGTTCTGAAAGTACATGACAATGTTTTATTGTGGCTGTCACAAACAAAATGGCATAAAAATCAATGGCATGACTAGACATCTTATAAAAGTTCTAAGATGAAACCACTAAGCGCAATGAAGGCACCTGGAACAACACTTTCGGGGCTCTAGTCGTAGCTAAAGATGATCTAGAGGCAGAATGCAACCAGGACTGCCTCAGCAGGCGACGCGGCTTCGAGGTCTCCCTCCACTGCCACATAGCTTGGCGCCTCAGGATTAATTAGGCTTGAGCTGACAGCCACCGGGTAGATTGCACTCCCTGCCTGGAACCAAAAAAAATGTGGAAATCATGTGATATGAAGTTGATACATATCATCCCCAATTTGAAGAAACTGTGAAGAAATATTAGATTTTTCTAAGACGCATTTGGAGCATTTGATGGGCCACTGATTCCAGCATTATAAAGCATCGACCATATTTTCCAGACGTGACCAGTTTAACTGTTGGCTAATTACCACTGACTAAAATTATCACATGGCGGGTGGTAATCGTAGATTAGTAAGCACTTTGTATTCACCGGTCATGTTTAAATTTGTCACCCCGATTTACTTAGGTAACTACCAAATCTTATTTTTATTTGTCGACGTAGGCACTCGAGAAACTGACACTCAAGCATTCACACACCGAAAGAACACACACACGGTGTGTGTTCTTTGGGTGTGTGAATGCTTCAGTGACAGTTTCTCGAGTGCACTACGTCGAAAAACATGAATAACCAACTCGCGCAATCTCAAGTTCTTATAACAAATCTTAGTCAAAGGGGTACAACTACTGTAGCAGGTTAGTATATACAAGTGCTGATTGTTGAGCGAGTTGGTATTGTACATGAAAAACATGACTGCGCTTTAAGACAAGGGCAGAGGAAGAACATACACCACAGAGCGCTACACCACATTAGCTACTCAGCACCACAGCAGATCCCTATGACCGCGAAACCTAACTGCCGAACTTTGGCAAATATGGAAATATTTTTGCCGAAGTGCTCTGCCAGATTAAAATTGAATTTATGTTTTATTTAGACATGAGGAGAACAGCACACAAGGACAAAAACACAGAAAAAGAACACACCGAAAAAGACACACTCAAGCGCCTTGTGTGTCTTACTCTAATTTATTTACTCGAAGTATACCCTCAATTTCCTCTGGAAAATGAACGAACACCACACACAAAAAGAAAAGATAAAAATCAAGAACCTCATTTCAAGTGCCCAAATGCGAACAAGAACATCAAAATACAATATCTGACTACGCTTACCTGCAGTTGCGTCCAAGGTAGCAGGCATCCAGTACCCTCGACGAAATCACCCTACAACGTTGACGCAGTAAGAAAGAAATATATTCAATCAACTTCAAATAATGTAAACTTAGCCATCTGACTCGCCTATTGCATGATCAGCTTTAAAAAATGCCTGATCGCACGCAAAAAAAAAAAAAAAAAAAAGCCAAGACAATATACTTGCTAGTCTCTCTGCCGGCAATAACTTAATGACCTTATTCAGTAATATACTACTATTAATATTTGCGAAGCGCACGAATAATTTCTAACTGCCGAATGTCGAACTTCAGCAAATATGTAAATTTATTTGCCGAACTAATTTGCCAAAATAAAATTTAAAATTGAATCTATGTTTTATTTAGACATGAGAATAACAGCACAAAGCACGAAAACACAAAAAATAACACCAAAAAAGACAGACTCAAGCGCCTTGTGTATCTTACTCTAATTTATTTACTCGACGTATACACTCAATTTTCTCTCGGACATCAACAAACAGCACACACACAAAATAAACATAAAGATCAAAAACCCCATTTCAAGTGCACAAATCGGAACAAGAAAATCAAAATAAAATATCGGACTCCGCTTACCTGCAGTAAGCAGTGTTAAGAACTGTCACGAGATGAGTCCAAGGTAGCAGCCATCCAGTACCCTCGACGAAATCACCCTACAACGTTGCCGCAGGACGAAAGAAGTATATTCAATCAACTTCAAATAATGCAAACTTGAGTTATATCTAACTCGCCTACTAAATGATCAGAGTTTTAGAAACGCCTGATCACAGGCAAATAAAATACCAAGACAATATAACTGCTAGCCTCGCTGCCTGTAACAACTTCATGACCTTATTCCGTAATATACTATTATTAATGTTTGCGAAGCGCACGAATAATTAGCTCAGACATTTATACTCGGTATTTCAACGTAACGTGAGATTTTACCAAACTATTTATTAAACATCGTTAAATTAAAAAAAAAAAACAAAAAAAAACGTTGATAATAAAAATTAGTGTTTAACACTGACTTTTACAAATATCAACGACGTTCAGAATTAATCGCGCCGGTTGGCCGGTGCCGCCAATGAATGCCTGATCAACTACTGCTCTGCGAAAAAAAAAAAATCTTTTGAGATTTTCAAATATTTCATCAAATGCTCAATTTAACGTCCGAACGCGACACACCAACGGCCCCAAAAAGAGAAAACCTCATACCCCTCACGCCTTAAACGTAGGCGACCCACAATTCAAAAGGCGTCTTGTCGCCCGGCCGCTCGGCTCGCCGAACCGCCGCTCTCCCCCTTCCTCCACCCGCACACGCATACACCGGGAAAAGCTGCTGGCTACGCCACTGGTTAGAGCATGTCAACCTTCTAAATATGCGCTAGTGCAAGCGACAGTCATTCCTGTTCTTGCTCTTTATGAACTTCGATGGTCTAAACCGTGTTTGCGTTCGCGCCACACACTAATTTTATCGAACGCTCGACGCCTTCAGACGCGCCAACATGTCCGACAACCCTTTGTCTAAGGAAGACGGGGGTCGTCTTCCCGGGCGGTCATAACCGACGCCAACTGCCGCCCGCGCAGAACATTTCCTTACCTGCATACGGTGCACACGACTTGGATCTTCGACTGAAGTCAATGCAGCGCTCTCGGTGACCTCGTAAGAAGAGACTGAGCCGAACAGAACAATAAAGAACGTTCCTGCGCTGGGACGCCTCCGTCGAACGTTCGAGAAGAAAGACCGAAGGCGACGACGCCACCGACGCTCCCGGTCGACCGGGCAGGCGCTCTCCCACGCATGCGCGAAGAATCACTTGTCATACGAGGAGACTAATTAGCGAACTCGTTTGCGCCTTCCCTCAGCCAATCGCAGCGCCCAGGCTTTGGCAGTGCAAAACAGGTGCACCCTCTGGGAGGTAATGCTTGACTCCTGGGTGCCCCTTCGCGGCGAACTTCACCTGGTAGCACCGCATTCTTCATATCTGCGGCGCCTGAGGAGGTAACAAGGGGAGCGCTTTCACCCTGGCCGGGAGGATGGTGGTAAAGGCGGTCTGTTACCTCCTTTTGGTCCCCTTTTTTCTAAGAGTGCACACTCTCCACTGGCTAAACGCATTCGAAAGAAATGATTCGTAGGCGTCTTATTGGCATGCAAGCTTGCATTGTAGCTGTGCGCAAGTCTATGTATGTTCCTTATTACTGCGCTTCTTTTCTCAGCAGAGTAGCCTCTCAGAGCATTAAGCTTATGCTAAACTCTTTTTGAAGTTCTATTGCGATATTCGTCAAGACCGCTTTTTTTTTTTCTCTTTTTCTTGGAGTTGAGGATTGCCTTTGCGGAGCCGTGAGAAACGCCAGCACCGGCTGCGTTCAGGTGTATCGTACTCCCCTTCCGTTCGTGCCCGCGGTACCAAAAAGTGGGGGTGTCTTACCTGTGTTTTGACCAGAGGTCGGCATTTTAGGTCGCCCTCACTCACCCTCCCCCTCACAGCCACACTCACCTAAGCCTCTCACTCACCCTCACCCTCACAGCTACACTCACCTTCAGCCCCTCACTCACCCTCATCCTCACAGTCACACTCACATTCAGCCCTTCACTCACCCTCACGGCCCTCACGCCCCTCACGCACTCACCGCCCTCACGGCCCTCACGCACTCATGGCCATCACGCACCTCACCGCCCTCACGGCCCTCACGCACTCATACCCCTCACGCACTCATGGCCCTCACGCCACTCGCCGCCCTCACTCACTCATGGCCCTCACGCCCCTCACGCACTCACCGCCCTCACGCACTCACCGCCCTCACGGCCCTCACGCACTCATAGCCCTCACGCCACTCACCACCCTCACACCCCTCACACACTTATGGCCCTCCCTCCACTCACCACCCTCACGCCCCTCACGCACTCATGGCCCTCACGCCCCTCACTCACTCACCGCCCTCACGGCCCTCACGCATTCATGGCCCTGACGCCACTCAGGCCCGCTTCTGATGGGGCAATTTCGCCCAGAAACTTGACGTCGCAACACCAGCAACACGGGCCGCCCGCGTTCACACGCAGCAACCAATTGCTGCGATTTGCCATCATCATCACGAAATTTTATTTTTCTTGCACTATTTAGAGTCAATTACGCGCTATAAACGTGTTTTTATGCATTTAAATCTCGTTGAGAATACAAATGCATCTTTCTGAAACAGTTTATTTCCAAAAACGATCAATTTCAAACCAGAACCAAGTCTTTTGTTGTCATCATCAGCGGCACGAGGTATCACGTGAAAAAATCGCGTCCCTGATTGGATGCAGCCGCTTCAAACGTCTTCGAATTGCTCCGAGTTGCTAGCTTGTTTCGAGCCGGACCCGATCTCAGCAATTCGTGTCGATCAAGGGACAGCTAGGGAACAACCCACCAGCAACACCAGAATTGCTGAGAAAGTTGCTCCGTAGGAAGGGGGCCTCACGTACTCACCGTCCTCACGCCCCTCACGCACTCATGGCCCTCACACCCCTCACCGCCCTCACGACCCTCACACCCCTCACGCCCCTCACACCCCTCACGCACTCACCGCCCTCACGGCCCTCATACCCCTCACGCACTCATGGCACTCACTCCACTCACCGCCCTCACGCCCCTCACGCACTCATGGCCCTCACACCCCTCACCGCCCTCACGGGCCTCACACCCCTCACGCCCCGCACACCCCTCACGCACTCACCACCCTCACGGCCCTCATACCCCTCACGCACTCATGGCACTCACTCCACTCACCGCCCTCACGCCCCTCACGCACTCATGGCCCTCACACCCCTCACGCCCCTCACGCACTCATGGCCCTCACACCCCTCACGCCCCTCACACCCCTCACGCACTCACCGCCCTCACGGCCCTCATACCCCTCACGCACTCATGGCACTCACTCCACTCACCGCCCTCACGCCCCTCACGCACTCATGGCCCTCACACTCGCTCACGCCCCTCACGCACTCACCGCCCTCACGGCCCTCACTCACCCTCACACTCATGAATTTTCCTGATTCAGAAACCCACTCACCCTCACCTCACCCGTGAAGATGAGGGTGAGTGAGCGTGAGTGAGGGCCCTAATGAGTGAGGTTTGCCGAGGTATGGTTTTGACACGATACTATTAAACATTGGTGGTGAATATAGGAGTTATACTTGAGAGCTTACGTCAGAGTCAACGAATGTGAGAGGAAAAGATGAAGTAATAGAGAGTTTTAGGGAACCGTTTTTGCACATCCGATACGGTACGATGGGCCCTCCGGTACGAAGTGCGCATGCGCTTGTCTTCCGCGATCTTACCGTAATGCGGTGGTCGAACCGTAAGGCACGACCGGCACGACCAATGGCCGACATGGACAGTCTCGCTTGGTTAGCAAAACGGCCATTTCGCTGGCGGAGAGAGCGTGCGTTGCTTCAAACATGAATAAAATAACTCGTGGTAATGCCTGGCAGGAGCGCCATATGTGACAGCAAGAGCATAAAGTTGGAGTCATCAAATAAAGAAAAGAATACAGAACAAAACGCAATAGAACATCCTCAGTAGAGATGAATTAAAGGTTAGCAAATACGAAACTCGTTTGCACAGTGGCTCAGTGGATTGAAGCGACAATTTTGTGAGCTCAGAGGAGACTGATAATGGAGAGTTCAAATCCGGTTTGTTTGTTTTTATTTTAAAAACAAACAAACCGGATTGTTTGTTTTTGTTTGTTTGTTTTTATTTTAAGTTTTTTTATATTTTAAGTTTAAGTTTTTTTAATTTAAGTTGGGTTGTTTTTTTAAGCTAAGTTTTTTATATTTTAAGGTTATTTTTATATTTTAAGTTTTTTTTATATATTTTAAGTTTTTATATTTAAGTTTGTTTTTCATAATCGTTTATATTTTAATTTTTTTTCATATTTTTCATATTTTAAGTTTTTTATATTAAGGTTTTCTATATTTTAAGTTTTTTTCATATTTTAAGTTTCTTTTTTCATATTTTAAGTTTTTTTTGTTTTTTTATATATACAAACGTTGGGATGCGCATTTCGAGCCCTTATCACCCGTTTTTACAGCTGCTTTATGACTGAGGGTTATCTGTAGTGTCAACAGAGTGAGCAACAGCCTTCTGGATCAAGGATCTGGATACTTTTTAGTTTAAAAATGTTGCATGAATTAAAAATTTGTGTTCTAATGCTAATCACATATATCCTATAAAACGAGCCCTTTAAATATTGGGTGATAGTTTTAGTAAGTGCACAGCAGTAAAGTTACAAGTTTTCCTCTTTTTTTCGTGGTCGTACCGTACACGGCTCAACGATCGGTTCGCGGGCGTACGACCGTGATCGTCTGCTATCTTTACCGAGAGCAACATGAGCGCCGTATCTACCTCCGTCCCCCCGCCTCCTCCTCGCAAGTGGGTTTCAGCGGAAGATGATATCTTCCTACTTGGGGAGGGGCTAGGCGCTAATCCTTTTTTTACTCCGGCCCTTTGGAATGACGTCCTTAAAGGCTTAAACGCTGCGTCGAAAAAGAACTTCTCGTTGCGAGGAGCGAAGGAACGGATTGACCTCCTCGTAACTTTGTACAAGAAAATTGACCGCCTCAACTTGAGAAAGTGAGTATATTTTTGTTATTTTTGTATTTTCTTCGCGATTTAATATTCCTAGTTTTATTTGTCCAAAACTTTCTTAATACTCGACCCTGCAGTGGGCCTCGAGGGAAAGACACAGGATCGCTGGCAGACGACTTCGAATGTTGATGATAAGCGCGCGCAAGCGTGTTCTTATTTGTGTGTCAAATCGAGTTTGCTGTCGGCTAATTTTCAGCATATCAGGACGTGGTTGGAGTAAACATCATATTTGGTTGATCTAAAACACGAAAGCTTGCCCACTGAGAACGTATGACTTGCAAAACAAGTTACCATGTACGATCGAGGAACTATTTTATTCCCCGAAGATATAAATCAAATAAACTGAAAAAAAAAATAAAAATATGGCGGCAAACGAGCCCCTGACACCCAGATTCAGCCGTTGGTTGTCAACGTCTCCGGGATGCGCAGCGCCGATCGGAGATGGGGCAGATCCTCCTTTGTTAACCTGAACAGCCGTACGACGTCCTCCTCGTCCATCGACGCCAAGTTGAACGTCCCATGCCTTGCCGCCAACAAGCGCCTTCTCTTAGTGCGCAGACAGTCGTACAAAAGAACGTTTTGTAAATTGTTTTCTCCGAATAGAGCCAACTCCAAGTCATCGTCAAAAAGATCGGGCGTCTTTGTTGTCGGAAAGCTCGTCTGCTTCTTTAGCAGACGAACGTTTTAGAACTTCGCAGCGCCAGTGGCGACACGCCATGGAGCGCCAGGTTTTGTATTACGGAAGCGCATTCATTCCAGTAAAAAAACGAGGCGAACTATAAGTAGGTATACATTGTTTTAGGTTCTCTATATTTTTAGGATGAGACTTTTATTTGCTTCAGTTTCTGCGATTTGTACAAACACACGCAAATATCTACATTCTCAACGAGGCCGATGCAGGTTTCCGTTGCCAGGGGGCGCGACCTGTACCGATCGTCTGCTCTCGTCTGCAAATATGGTTCCCCCAAAGCCGTTTAGAGGCACACGATCGGTCGACTCGCCCGATCCAAGGTATCGATCGTTTTTGTTTATCGATCGTATTTTGTTCCGGTTCCCTAAAACTCTCTAATGTCAGATCTTACAAATTACGTTAAAGTCTGTTGATACACTTGAGTTTGGCTAGGAGCTGCTCTTGCGATGTCTTACGGCGAGAGAACACTAGCGAGCTTGCGTTACAAAGAGAGTCCCACTGCTCGATCAAGGTCACGTGGTTTATGGGCCGCGTTTGCAATACGAGCAGCGAGGGCAAAAGGGTTGATCGTCTACTAACGTCTCCGCCTTTCCGCCTGCTTTCCTCCTCGCCGCGCGACAACGCAGCGCATGCGCACTTGCGACCAATCCCCGCCGGAGGCGTCCGCCATTAAATCGCAAACCCACCCCATGGATTCAGACGGACCTCATCTTCAATCTAGGCTCTCAAGAGGACACACTGGCATGCTGGTACCATCCGTGAGGGGGCCCTCGAACTGCATTTCACTAGAGCGAAGGTTTTTGCGGTATTTGCGAGATCAAATGTGCGTACGATCTATGAGAATTGGTCGTTTATATCATTCTCAAACGTCCCGTATATTTTCTTTTTCTTGGCTCAAAAATATTTTGGCAATGTTATAATCGACCATTTCTCACAGGTAGTACGCACATTTGACCACGCAAATACCGCAAAACCTCCGCTGTAGGGAAATTCCGTTCTAGCGTCAGCGCGTAGATGCCGCCAGCGTACCAGTACCACTGTGTTCTCTCGCAAGAGATTTTAAGAGGTTCTAAGGCACTCGGTTCTAAGGAGTCGCAAGTGTGTAAACGGGCCTTAAGCCGTTGCAAGTGCGTGAACCAGCCTTCACAGGAAATTGATGTCAGCATCAAGCGCTGTTTTTTATGTGTAGTGTTTTCTAAAAAGAGAGCGGCACGAATGCAGGGCTATTGGAAGGGGCACTTTAGTGCTCTTCGCAGAAGCGTGATTTTGATGGCATATTGTTTGGTGAGCTTTAGTGAAAAAGAAACTGGTCAGTTCTAGATGGCGAGTTTTCCTATTAAATTCACAGCAATTGCATCACACGAGCAGTATTTTCTCTTGGGGGCTGTATCGTATTGCGCTATACAAGATAGCCACGCGACGAAGCAATGAGGTGCTCGCGCTACCAACGCGAGCGCCCGGGAGATCGTTCGGAGCTTTTGGACTGACTGGACACACGCTGGACACTGCGAGACATAACATCGAGCTGATAAGGATGTCGCAAAAATAAACATCGATACATGGTGTCAGAAGTGGCAGGACCATCCCACGACACATCGCCACAAGTAAGCGCTTAAGAAGCACCAGCCTGCAGAGATGGACCTACTCAAACCTCCCGACCCACTTCGTACGACAGGTGACGTAGGCCAGAACTGGAAGTTGTTCAAGCAAAAGCTGGAGCTATACTTCACCGTAACGGAGCCGCACGGCAAGCCGTTAAGGGACGATGCGAAGACTGCGCTACTGTTAAGCTTGGCGGGAGAAGACGCCATCGAGGTCTTCAATAATTTCACGTTCGCCGAAGGGGAAAGCGCCAACAACTACGAGACCGTCGTAAACAAGTTCGACAGTTACTGGGACGCTCAAACGAACGAAATTTACGAGCGGTACATGTTCCGGAAAAGGATCCAGGCAGAAGGAGAGACCTTCGAGCAGTTCCTTCGTGACGTGAAGAAACGAGCACGTTCATGTAACTTCGGAGGGCTGACGGAGTCGATGATTCGCGACCAAGTTGTTATCGGAATCAACGACGACCACCTTAGGGTGAAGCTCCTGAGAGACAACCAACTTACGCTGGCGAAGGCCGAACAAATGGGCAAAGCGTCCGAAGTAGCGGCCCTTCAAAATGAAGCCTGGGAGCGGAAAGAGGAACAGGTAAATCCCGTGAAGATAAAGACGGTAACGAAAGAACTACAAAAGAAATTCAAGTGTTTCAGGTGCGGCCGGGAGCACAAGCCACGTAGCTGTCCCGCCTACGGGAAGACCTGCAGGGCATGTCAAGCGAGAAACCACTACGCAGCCTGCTGTAAAAAAATGTCGGAAGTCGGTGAATTGAAAGACGAAGACGACGACTTCGAAATTCTCGACGTACAAGTTGACAGCCTCAGGAGCCAGCGAGACTGGACTGTGAAGGTAGTCATTGCCGGCGAAGAAGTGGTGTTAAAAGTTGATACGGGATCCCAAGCGAACCTCCTTCCCTACTCAGTCTACAGGAAGATTAAGGCCAGGGCTCCTCTTCGCCAGAGCGGTTCCATCTTGCGGTCCTACAGCGGAGGTGTGATCAAACACATGGGTGTCATCAACCAGCAGGTGACCTTCGATGGCCGATGCTGCAGCCTCGGTTTCTTCGTTGTAAAGAAAGGACGTCAGGCGCTACTAGGTCTCCAGGCAAGCGAAAGTCTTGGGCTGGTTGCGCGCAACGTGGCCTCTGTAACAACGAACAGCTCTGAGCAAATGCTGGAGGAATTTAAAGACCTATTTAAAGGCACAGGGTGTGTCCAACGCCGATACAAGATGGTGCTACGCGACGGAGCAACCCCAGCTGTCCACGCGGCTCGACGCGTTCCTCTGGCCTTACGAGAACAGCTGCGCGACGAGCTGAAGAGAATGGAGCAGGCTGCCATAATAACAAAAGTCAACGAGCCAACGGACTGGGTAAGTCCGCTCGTGATTGTCAAAAAGAAAGACGGAAAACTTAGAGTTTGCTTGGATCCAAGAAGGATCAACGCGTGCATTAAGCGGGAGCACTACGAAATGCCTAGACGCGAAGATATAGAAGCCGAATTATCAGGCGCGAAAGTGTTCAGCCGGCTGGACGCGAAGGCTGGATTCCACCAAATTCCTCTTGATGAAGAAACATCGAGGATTTGTACCTTCGCTACTCCTTTTGGACGGTACAGGTTTCTAAGACTGCCTTTCGGAATCTCGTCCGCATCAGAAGTATTTCAAAAGACTTTGAACGAGATTTTTGACTCTCTGCCCGGTGTTCACGTGTACGTTGATGATATCTTGGTGTGGGGAACGTCTAGGATTCAGCACGACCAACGACTAAAAGGTGTGCTTGAAGCCGCCAAGAAAGCAGGACTAACTTTTAATCCAGAGAAGTGTAAGATCGGAGTCTCGGAAATTGAATTTTTGGGCGACACAATATCTCAGGAAGGAATAAAGCCAAACCGGGAACATATCGAAGTCTATGAAACTGATGCCGATTCCATCCGACAAACTAGGCGTTCAGAGGCTGCTGGGTGTAGTCAATTATTTTTCCAAGTACCTTCCCTCGTTGGCCGAGAGAACGCCTCTGTTGCGAAGCTTAATTAAGCATGACGCTGTCTTTGAATGGACGCCTAACCACACAAAAGAATGGCAAGGAATATGCGAATGCCTAAGCAAAGAACCACTTCTTGTAATGTTTGATCCGCGTAAAGAAACGAAGGTAACGTCGGATGCATCAATGAATGGCCTGGGATCATCGCTTTTACAACGTCATGGCGACAACTGGCGTCCCGTGGCGTACGCATCGCGGACGTTAACTTCAACCGAGCAGCGTTACTCGCAAATTGAAAAGGAGGCTCTAGCAGTAACCTTTGGGTGTCAAAAGTTTCACTACTTCGTTTATGGCAGCAAGGTAATTTTGGAAACAGATCATCGGCCATTGATTGCAATCGCTCAGAAGGCGATTGAAGAGATGCCACCCAGATTGCAAAGGTTTTTTCTGCGGTTGCTAAAATATGACTTCGTTATGAAATATCTGCCAGGAAACAGCTCCTTTTGGCCGACATGCTCTCAAGGGCCACGCATGACAAGTCAGGAGATGACACAACTAGCGAGGACGAGGTCGAAGTGCACGCCGTGAGTGTAGTAACAGCCTTTGTCAGCGCTACCACAATGAAGAGCATTGCCGAGGGAACTGCTAAGGACCCGTATTTACGCACCGTAATACAAAGCGTCAACAACGGCACGAGAGTAGAAGGAGAATTAAAGCCTTTTGAGGGCGAGCTGTCAGTGGTGAAGGGTATTCTGCTGAAAGGCACAAAAGTTGTCGTACCCAAGGCCATGCGACCCGAGATGTTGAAGAGAATTCACCAAGACCACATTGGCCTAAATAAGAGCAAAGCGAGAGCACGTAGATTCGTATTTTGGCCAGGTATTAACGCAGATGTTACATCTCTGATAAAACAGTGTGGGATATGCAGACGCTACGCGTACAGTCAGCCAAGAGAACCCCTTATCTTGAGCCCGACACCGGAATTTCCGTGGTACAGGGTTGGTGTTGATCTGTTCCAATATGGAGGAAAATCATACTTATCCGTATATGATGCTCTTTCCAACTTTCCAGAAGTGGAGGAACTAAACGACACGTCGTCAAGCACAGTCATCGAGAAGATGGCGGCCATATTTGCGAGATACGGCATCCCAGTTGAAGTATGCAGTGACAATGGACCCCAGTTCTCAAGTCGAGAGTTCACCTTATTTGCTCGCAAGTATGACTTCAGACACATAACGTCAAGCCCGGAGTTTCCTCGGTCAAACGGTTTAGCAGAGAAAGGCGTGCAGGTGGTGAAGCGGATCCTCAAGAAGACAAAAGAAACCCGAGAAGATTTTTGGCTCGGTTTGCTGAGCTATAGATCAACCCCACTAGAAGACGGACGTTCGCCAGGGGAGCTGCTGCAAGGACGAAGGCTGAGGTCAAGTCTTCCAGACTTTGGTGACCAGCCAGGTTTGAAGGTGCAGAAGCACTTCCAGACCGAGCATTCCAGAGGTCCACTTCCGCCATTGGAAGAGGGCCAGGTCGTCAGAGTCAAAAAGGGGTGGTGGTCTAAGAAGGCAAAAGTCGTCGCCAAGACACGCCCGAGGTCGTACCAAGTTTTAACCGAGGACCGCAGGGTTATTCGGAGGAACAGGCAACATCTGTTACCGACAAGCGAGCCTTTCAGACCGAACACACCGCAAGATGACACCTCGGACGAGGAAACTCATACAGACTTACCGTCGGTGGCATCACCGGGCCATCAGGATGCTTCAGGGCCGTTAAGCAGGCGTTCGCACCCTTCTCCACGAAGATCCCAGCGGCAAACAAGGCCCCCTACGCGACTACACTGTGACTGTAACTTTAATCAAGTGCCTTAATGCGTTTTCTTTTTTTTTTGTTTTGTTTTTTTAACTAACGTGATTAAAAAAAAAAAGGGGGGGGGATGTATCGTATTACGCTATACAAGATAGCCACGCGACGAAGCGATGAGGTGCTCGCGCTACCAACGCGAGCGCCCGGGAGATCGTTCGGAGCTTTTGGACTGACTGGACACACGCTGGACACTGCGAGACATAACATCAAGCTGATAAGGATGTCGCAAAAATAAACATCGATACATAGTCCAGCGATACCTCTGTTTCTATTTCTATCTTTGTTGCAAAAGTTGAAGCCTGGGCGTGTTGGTATGACATACTTAAAAGACTAAAACAGCGCAAAAAAGGAGGACACAGACAGCGCTCTGTCTGTGTCCTCCTTTACCCTGTCCGTCGTTTTTTTTTGCGCTGTTTTAACCTTTTAAATTCTATCTTTGTACTTTCTTTTATCAAAGTCTGCGAATTTATCATCCATTTATTCCTGGCTCTTTTATTATTATTCACGGCACTAATTAAATCTGGATGATCTATTTGCATTTGCGCAGTGCGGGGATTAACAACTTGCACATTTTTATTTTGTCAAACTGTTTTTTTTTTGTTTTTTTTTTTGCAAAGGTCCGTTCACACCTTTGCGTTCGATTACGACCGAGAGAGACAAGACCGGTTTTAAGCCTCTTGAGACGGTTCACGACCGGCTGGCTACGCAGCAATGCTGCCGGTCCTAAGTTGTCGTAAGAGGCTTAAAAACCGGTATTCTCTCTCTCGGTCCTACTCGGTTGCAAGTGTGTGAACGGCGCTTTAAGGCCGGTTCATGTACTTGCGCTTGACTATATGACCGACTGAGACAAGACCGGTTTTAAGCCTCTTGTGATGGCTCACGACCGGCTCCGCAGCATCGCATCTGGTTGTAAGCCGTCGCAAGAGGCTCAGAAACAGGTCTCGTTTCATTCGGTCGTAGCAGGTTGCAAGTGTGTGAACAGGCCTTAATGCATCAGTCAAAGGACCGGGCTCTTGGTGGAACTTTTTAGAGGGGCCTGGGTTTGCTTTAACGTACCCCGTGATGCACTGTGAAGCGCAGTAGACGCCCGACTTCGGGGACAAGCGTCGAACTTCCAGTGGCTTCGTTCGTGCCCGACTCGGAAAGCGACTAAGCGCTATCCAACCCCTCTAGTAGTTATCAGTGGGTCCTCTTCAAAGCCGGCGCCACTACGTGTCCCGGCGTCACGCCCGTGGCAGTTGTGCTAACAAAACACAGTCGCACCTCGGCTGCCTCGCCTGATTCAACACTGTTGTCCGTCCTCACGCGAGATCCGGAGAGATAGAAAATGAAAGCCCTTTTCTACATCTAAATTTCTAACGTTTCGTTGAGTTCTTTTGCCCAATCCGTGATCATCTGGTATCCGGAAGCGATATAGAAGCCGCCAAACCGATCCGCTCCATTTCCCTGCATGCGCATACTGTATTGAACATTAAACGCGTCGATAAAGCGGTCAAAAAGGCCAGTTCAGACATGCAGCACAGCGCCGGATTGGATTTGGAAAACGGAGCTGATACAGTTCTGACTTGCACGTGACTTATCGCTGACGTGCTGTTCCACAGTGGTGAGCGGCAATACGGCGACGATGCATCGTTGCTAAACTGACAACTCGGTACAACATCAGCGCCTCATCGGCGTCTTTTTTAGCGCCGATTCGGCGCTGAGCTGAATGTACGAACAGACCTTAGTAGTTCACGAGAAACTCAGAATAAATTCAGAGGAGTATTAAAAGGGAGCCCGACAAGTCACGGAAAAGAAATGAAAGACTCATCTTTGAAAAACATATATTAGGATTTTGCGCCGTTGAAAGCTATGAGGGCTATGAGTGACGCCCAAAAGACTTATTGGGGAAGGAACCACCCAGGGTTCAAACCCTCCACTTCGTGCTCCAGAGGCAAAACCGGAATCTCAACAACACGAAGGCGGTTTAAACTCAACCTTGTGTTTTATGTCAGACGCCGGGTGGCTAGGCAAAGCCCGGGCAGGGAGCTCCGGAGGGTCTAATGGAATCGGAGAGGAGCAAAGAGCTCCTCGCCACCCCACAAGGCTGAGGTTTGTTGCCATCGAATGCGGCGGCGTGTGTTAATGACCCTATTGCCCTTGATATACAGATTCTCATTTTCTCAACGTGGGGAGACCAACTGAGGGTTTCTTCAAACAAGACACCTAAAAATTTGTGCGCGACTTCATTCAAATAAGCTGGTCACGATCGACAAAACTTAATTCTCGGGGTGAACTTTCTGTGGGATATCGAAAGCGAGAAGTGCCCGTACACACAGGTGTAACCAGACTTTAGCACGTTACTTAAAAAGGAGTAACGAATTACATTTACAATAACAAAATGCAAACTTGTAACTAATTACAGTTACAATTACCCTTGCACAAAAGTACGTGACCGTTACTACAAAAAGTAATCCGTTACTTAAGCGGCGTTACTTTCTACCTTACTGTCCGATGGTGAGACACAAAATACAAGAGGTTTATAAAAGTGTTTATTTTTGCCACCAGTATCACTTTTGTGACTTTGAGCAACAGCTGGCTCTCAAACAGGGATTTCCCTACACCCCCCCTACGGGGCTGTACTCCCCCCCCCCCCCCCTTTTGTATCGAAGGCACCCCTAAAATCACGACGACTCCTCTATTCTCAATGCCACGTCCAACCCCCTCCCCCCCCCCCCTAAAACTATAGACACCCCCCCCCCCCCCCCCCTAATTTCAATTCCTGGGGAAACCCTTGCTCTCGAAAGTCACGTCCGACTCTTGCCTCGTTTTTAAGTGAAGATGTCTTCCGCCGCGCTGAACGCCCTTTAATTGAGGCAATCACGAACGCCTGACGCAATGCATTGCGTGCTTCTTGAGAAAAATGGAACCGCTTCTCACCCTGGTGAAAGCGCAAAGCTTCGTTGTTACATCCCGAGTTTGATGCGGCTAGAATCGCAAAGATTTAAAAATTTTAATACAGATAATTAACAATCTAATAAAATCAATATATGTGAAAATATAATAAAAACATATTTTAACCCGGAAAATATCGCCACACGGAGGTATAGGAAAACAGCAAGACACGGCAATTACGCGTAATAATTAAGTTATAAATTATATTTTTATATTAATTTTTCATTAGCTCCGAACAGATGTCGTACCTTGGTTAAGACGTCGGTGAATAAGAGGATGGAGTTTTTCGGATATATAACCAGCGAAAACATCAAAGGATCCCTCAGAAAACAAGAATATAATGTCGATTAAAGCGGGAAAGTAGACGTATGTGTGCCGTGCCTACCGTTTTTTGATGACGTCCGAAAACGCATGTAGCACGAGTCGGCCGTAGCCCAGTTTAGTGTTCTTCATCTAAATGTCAGGTGAGGAAACGACAACGTTCCCCCACAGCGAGAGCAGTGATTCTGATTTTGTGAAATACGAACTACGTAAGAGTACGACTTACCACATGCTTGCACGTGTGCAAGGCGTAAGCAAGCCCTTTCATTCTGAAGTCGCTCTTACAGGGGCTGTGGAGGGCGATTCCCAGACGGCGGTACCACCATCGCGGAAAGTTGCCAAATATTACCAACAGCGTGCTCTAATATTGGAAAAAAAAAGAGTCATGACGCACGATAGGGGTAACGGGATATAAGCAACCCGAAGCATTTAGAAGATTAGGTGAAACATGGCACAAAATCAAATCAACATTTGTATCTCCCAAAAATGATCAGTCTTTTAATATCTTTTGAGCAGCGTGCCAGTTAATGTCATATCCTTTTCAGTCTATTTCTCCGTTGTACGCCCCTCCTGTTGTGACTTTATGCAAACTGTCACAGTCGCTATGCCCGAGGAGGGTATGGCAACTTGTCTCAATCTTTAGGAAGGCGCGCAGTGAGCGATAGTTTTGTGTCTTCTTCGCGTCGTCGAAAGCAAAGGTGTGGAGGGGCAAAAAG